>PVJC01038928.1:0-16512 GCA_004026665.1 Murina feae | reverse complement strand
GCTCAAAAAAGAGAACAACATGCAGGGGAGGGCAAGAGTCTGAGAGATCAACATAGAGGGGGTGCCTGCTCCAAGCCTTGATGGTGTGCCTGGGGACAGGCCCCCAGCAGGTAGACACACACAGGAGGACTGCTCCGAGCCTCAGATGCGGCTGGGGGCAGGTCTCCAGTGGTGACACACACACACTCATACACACACAGGGCGCCTGGCAGACTGGGGCCATCATAGGACATCCACTGAGGGGTCCCAGACTGTGAGAGGGCACAGGCCGGGCTGAGGGACTCCCTCCACCTCGAGTGCACAAATTTTTGTGCACCGGGCCCCTAGTATGGTACATATATACCATGGATTACTACTACTCAGCCACAAGAAAAGATAAAATATTATCATTTGTGACAACATGGATGGACCTTGAAAATATTATGCTAAGTAAAAGACATCAGTCAGAAAAAGCCAAAGCTATATGATTTCACTTATATGTGAGATATAAAATGGAAACTCATAGACACAGACAATAATATGGTGGTTACCAGAGGGAAGGGGGTGAAAGGGTAGTAAAAAGTAGAGGGAGCAAAATATATGGTGATGGAAAATGATTTGACTTTGGATGGTGGGAATGCAATGCAATATACAGGTCATGGATCATAGAAATATACACTTGAAACCTGTATGATCCTACCATCCCAATACATTTAATTAAAAACAAAACTTTTATTTTATATTTCTACATCCAAAACATACTACATTTGCAGAGATAATTTTAATGGGTTTCTCAGTGTTTTGAGATATATTCTTTACGGTTAAGGTCGCCTTCATAAAAAACAAAAAAAACAAACAAGCAAAAAACCAACGAAGAACTACTACCTGTTCTCTGCCTTTAACATGCACAGGTTTTTCTCTATCTTGACCACAAATCTCTGCTTCAACATTGTCTTTTCTTACTACTGCATCAACAAAACGATCTTTCACTGCCAAATTCCTGAACCAGTAATGTTTATTGATTGTGTTAATTTCTTCACCTAATTTTTATATTAAGCTTTTGTAATCTGGTTTCCACTCATACGAAACACTGAAATAATTTTTCTCTTGTGCTTTTCTATCAGCCCCATGTCACTTTCTCAGTTTTTACTTCATTAAATATCTCTGGAGTATTTGGAACTGTTGATTATCTTCTTTCCTTAAAAATTTGTCCAAACTTCCATCTCTGAAACACTGAATTCTTTCTCCACCTCTTCAATGCTAATCTCCTCTGCTGACTCCTTTTTCTCCTTTTAGCCATTAACTTAAGGCTTTATTCTTATCCCTGTGCCCATCCATCTTCAAAATTAATACTTATGGGAGTGAGTTTCTTCAAATGTCTTGAACTCCAACTTCTCACATGAAATCTGTTTCTTTCTTCTACCTAACTAATAATTGTTTCCACTTGGATATCAAATTTCCCTTCCCAAGTACTCCATTCCAGGAAATAGATTCTTTGGGTTTAAATCTAGTGTGAATGTCTTCATAACTAGAATTCCAGAGCCCCTTTGCTGTATGTTGTATCATCTAATAGGTAGCTTCCCAGTTGCCAATAAATCACACCCTACCTCTCCAAAGTTTCTTATTTCAAAAATGTTTGATAAAGATTTGGGCAAAAATTAAGGTATTCTAAATATAGATTATTCATAGTTTATCTCCATAGTAGGCATACCTTCACATCTTAGACTTTTATTAGGGTTTTCTGCTGTAACTGAGGCATTTAACCAAGTTCATAGTCACTGACCACTGCAAGACTAGAGCAAATAGGAGTGTTACGCTTGTTTCTAGAGTCCCTTTACTTTGCTAAAGGAGATGGCCTTGGTCACCAAGCTAATGTAACAATTTAGTTCTTGTAGAACTCTGCTCTGATTTAGCACTATAAGGTTTTGTTTTTGTTTCCCTTGAGAACACTAAGTGTGTCCCTTTTCATTCCTTTCCATTTCTTTAAACCAACTGGGATTAGGTCAAGGCTGGGGCACTGGCAGTTCTTTTAGTGCTCTGTCAAGAATAAGATCAAATTCTGTAGGTTCCTCTCATTCTATCTGTTGGTCCAATAAACATTTGGGAAGCAGTGATTTTCCTAAGATTTCTAAACTGTACTTTTCAGGTTTCCCTCCAAATCCTGTATCCTCAAAAGAAAACACATGTACACAATGGTTTGGAAAGACTTTCAACCTCCATATCTAAGGATATTTTCAGAAGAGCTCAGTTGGAAAAAAGAGGGATAGAATAAATGACTTCCTAAAACGTACCTTTCTGTCAGTCTAAAGTATTTCAAGTCTTAACATGATACTAAAGTACGTGAGAGGTAATGGTAGGATGGGTATAAATTGAGCAGATATTAAATTGTAAACTCATATCTATTTGTGGGCTATAATTTCCATCTATGCTTATGATTCCAAAAACAAAGATTTAATTTTTAAAACTAGTTTAATGATCTGGACTTGTTTTTGAACAGCTGGAAATCTTTTGCAATAACATCAAAGGTTATTACTCCTTCGTGGCAAGAGATCAGGGGGTTTGTGTCTTTTGGCTTGATGTTAAGTCAAACATTTTTTTTCAGAACATGCGCGCGCACACACACAGTATTTAAAAAAAATAAATATTTTTTTTTCTGAATTCAAGGACTATGAAAAAACTTTAAATGCCCCCATAGGGGAGCTCGAACCCAACAATGCTGGCATCTGATTTTATGTTTGTTCCTCAAAAAGATGAGAAGGACACAGGGGAAAGTTTGCCTATTTTTATCCATGAAACGAGGTCACAAACTATGTTATGCCACTTAAATCAAATTCCTATCATTTAAAATGTTTCTATGTAATATATTGGGTCTTATTTTTGCTACAGTTCAAGAATGACATGGGTTCTGTAACTACTATTTTTGTAGTTTATTATAAGAGTGAATTTTTGATTGCCATTTCTGAAATAAATACAACTACTAGAGCATTCTGATTTAAAAATCTGACTACATTAGAAGAAAATTAACCTTTTCAAAAAGCCACTGTTCGAAAGAATACTTTGAATCAAATGAGCTTTAAATGTTGTAACTGCATTTAGACCTTTTAGAGGGATTGCAACTCCCCTGTGATCTATTTTTTGAAGGAGAAGAAAGAGTCAAATAAAATATAGGAAAAGTAACTACGGAAATTAAAAGGAGATCCTAAATAAGACTAATTTTCTTTAACTGAAATGGCTTTTATAGTAACATTAGGTCCAGAAATCAAAGTAGAAACTGACTTTATTATAAGTAGTTTTGATATTTTCAAAGCAAAATATCAGGTTCTAATAATATCCAGTAAATCGCATGTTTTCAGTTGGAATTCTCCATGATACCCTTATTTTTTCATTTATTTCACATTTGACAGGCACTTACAATGTGTTAAACAGATTGAGGATGGGGCTGGGGAGCTGGTGCAGAGAAGTACCAGGTCTATTGCATACAAAAGATGGTTAAAATATTGAGCACTTCATATCATGCTAAACATTTGGATGGAAATGAGAGTGCACAGGATTTTCAGTCTACAAATTCAAATATGCAATATATATTGTTATTTTAATTTTCTCTCAATTTTTTAAATTTGGTATCTAGGTCCTGACCACACCAGTTTGTAAAAAAGCTTCACTCTTGAATTCTGGGGTTCCTTCTCACTTTGGGGTCAGGTTGAGATGTTGGGGCCTGTTATAGGTTGAATTGTTTCCCCAAGAAAGATGTGTTGGAGTCCTTACCCACAGTATCTCGGAAAGTGACCTTAGACATAAGGTCATTGCAGACATAATTAGTTAAGATGAGGTTATAATGGAGTGAGATGCACCCTCAATCCAATGTGATTGGTGTTCTAGAAGGAAAGGAGAGAGACACACAAGGACAAGACAGCCATTGTTGATGGGGGCAGAGATTGGCGTGATACATCTGCAAACCAAGGAACTCCAAGGAGTGCCGGTGCCTGGTGGAAGAGGCAAAGAGTGACCTTTCTCTGTAGGTTTAAGAGGAAGCATGGTCTGGCTGACACCTTGATATTAGACTTCTAGTATCCAGAATTGTGAGACAGTAGCTGTTCCTTTTTCTAGGTCACCCAGTTTGTGGTTCTTTATTAGGGAAGTCCTAGGAAATGAAAACAGGGCCTTATACCATGCAAGGAGTCAGTATGAGATGGCAGGAACTCTTATCTCTGGTCTTCTGGTCCTATAGATAAATGCTGAGCTAGCCACCCATTCCTTATTCATAATCATGCACCCCACCTCTCCCAGATGAAGGGGTCCCTGCTGTCTGTATACCATTCTTGGGATTCAGGTACTCTTTAGGAGGCAGAAACCTCTGAAATCTTCACCTGTATATCAAGCGGCCACCACTAAGGCCTTGACAAATCCTGGGGCTTCCTCAGAGGAGTGAGGCTTCCTCACTTTATCTCCTAACCCCATCCTCCTGCTTGCTTGTTCAGGAAACTCTGTTTCTTCTCTCAAAACTTGACCTTGTCCCCTTGACCTTTTCCTCAAGTCTTGTGAATTCTCCTAAGGGGTTGGGCTTTGGAAAACATCAGGGAGAGAGTCTTTCTCTGTCTGCACCCTGCCCCCTTCCCACCATGAAACCACAAACAATGGAGGAGAGTCTGATACATGTAGACTGGGGATGAAAAAAGTGAAAAGTGTAAGTAAGGAAGGCCTATACAATAAACTATCAAACTCTTGCTCAGCCACAAAATGATGAACAAGGCTACCTTAAGTTATCCAGTGAGGTTTCTAAACTATTGCCCAGTCTCATTGTGTCCTAAAAGTAAATTAACTTTAGCACATTGGCGCTGAACTAAAATATCAAGAGAGCAGTCTTTAAAGCAATGTGTCAGTGATGGAGATCCATTAATGGGTCTCCCCAAGATTGCATTTTAGAATATTTTTCGTGAATAAATTGACTGATTCAACCATATACATTAAAGATCACCAGATGACAGTTACATTGGTTTTTAAGATAGACAAAGTAAGCAAACACAACAAATTAAGAACTAGTTATCTTGGCACTCATAAATCAATGATTCCAAACCTGGCTCAGAATCATTGTTGCTCTTTTAAAAAATACATCCCCAGACTTCTCCCCTGGACATTGTCATATGGAATAAAGGCAGAGCATACATGGTTTCTAATATTTCCTGGGTAATTTTGACCAATTTTGGGGAAGCACTAACCTAAAAGATGAAATTAATTCAATTATCTGAACAATGATTATAATATATGTAGGGCCCAAATGAACACATATATTTAGTATTAGTTGGATACTGTCTTCTATCATCTGCGTAACCTTTGCTCTAGCAGAAATAGTTCAATATCCTTATTTTGAAATCCACAATTAGTACTTAAAGAAATTCATTGGCTTCTTGGACAATAATCTTTACTACTGTCTTATCTGGCTGGTAGGAAGATTTCTTGCCATTTGATAAGAAATCTTATTACCCCAGGCCTTTGAGTGCCTACAGAGACTTCAGTTGACGCATCTAGTCCTCTTAATTTAACACTTAGCATTTCTAAAAGTAATCATCAAATTATTCTAAATTAATTATGCTATTTGCTAATAAAGATGTCTAATTTTCAATGGAAGGATGTCTTTAAAATACCTGCTTCAATACAAGAGTCTTATCTGCTTTAGCAAGTATATGAATGTGTGTGTGTGTGTGTGTGTGCGCTCCTGCACGCAGTAATGTGCACCTCACACTCCTTTTCACATTCCCGGCTCAGATACCAATCACGAACAATAACATACCAATACAATGACAAATCTAGGCAAGATGGGGAAATTGCTTACCTGTATGTGTCTAGTAAGTTCAGAATAGACAGTTGATTTGGTTGATTTAGGAAACATAAAACAAAGTCTGTTCAAGTGGGAAAGTTTCCTGGATAATTCAGTTAAGATTAAAAAAAAATACATACTGAGAAGCACCTAACAAAAAGACACTGTCTAGTTGATTGCAGAACAAGAAAGACTCTGTTTATTGAGGGACTTCAGGCAGGGCCCAGCCCAGAAAGGCTAAGTGCTGGTGGAAAAGGCTTCCAGGAAAGAAAGGAAGGAATGCTAACCAATCCAACTTCCTGGAACTTATCACTTCTCCAGAAGTTATGGTATTTAGAATTGCTTGTGTAAGAAGCAATAAAAACCTGGCAGGCTGGTACCTGTTAAGCTGCTGACATATGTTGCCCATGCAGTTTGTAGGCTGGTTCTGTGTTTGTTCAGGGCGGCCAGGTTAGCTACACAGCCCTGGTGCTAGCAAAACAAAGTAGAGTTTGGGAAAAAAAAATTCAACTCTGACCTCAGTACCACCTTCTTTTCTCTCAATTTCTGATCACGGGTGCTGCAACTTCCCTTTGGAGGCAGATGCTGGCTTCTGGGATGACATCAGCTTGGTGCTTTGAAGTGCTTTGTTTGTCTCTTCTCATATGGCCGTTTTTTCCACACAAGTTTCCTAGCTCCGTAGCTTCTTTGCTTTGGTTTCCTTTCCTATGTTGACCTAAATCTGTGTCCTTTGTTCTTCACTGGTCCTCAGAGACTCAGCATCAGGCTACTCTGATGTGATTCAGGTTAAATGTACAGCGTTTGAGAGGAGGAGTGAAGGTCTCTGCAGCACATGCTCCCAAAAGATATTTCTGAGAAGGTGGCTTACTGAGCCCGTGTCACACAGATCCTGCCCATCTCCATGTGAGTACTTTAGTGAGTATTGGCTTCTTGCTTGGTTTGGGGCATATCTGAATGTTTCCATTTTGTTTAGTAGGTGTTTAGTAGTAGATTTATTCTAAAATTATTTCCTAAATGTAATGAAAACAATAACAATATATATTTAGCAAATCAGTGCCACGCATCAATTTTACCCTATAATTTGTAATTATGAGGCTGGTAGAAATTGTGAAGCAGGTTAACGGAATTGTACTGACTACCCTAGAGTATACCATTTATACAGTTGTCTGTGGAATGGCAATTTTCCTTTCTACTTGGAAAATTTAATCTCAAAGGAAGAGGTTTCCAAAATTAGATTCTTGCATGGCGGGGTGGGGGGCGGGAAATCCTATGGAAATCAGAAAAGCTGGTCACCATTAAAAAAACAGTATTTGTAAATTATTTCCCACATGAGAGCTGAAAGTTGTTGTTTTGAAATGTTTTTATTGACTTTAGAAAAAGAAGAAGGGAGAGGGATAGAGAACTAGAAATATTGATGTGAGAGCAACATTAATCAGCTGCCTCCAGCTTGCGCCCCTCTATTGGAAATTTAGCTCATAATAAAGGCATGTGCCCTGACTGGGGACCAAAATGGTGACCTCTTGCTTCACGGGTTTATGCTCAACCACTGAACCATACTGCCCAGGTGGGAGCTGGCAGTTTTATATGACTCTCCTTTTGAACATATTTCACATCTCTTTAAATGGTACTTCCATACCTTGCTATGCCAGCAACCAGAGAATTGTCTTTGACACCTGTTTCTTTTGCTTCCATGGTTAACCTATTACCAAATGTGGTTGCTCCAACCTCCCAAGTACATTTGAGTCTGTCAAGTTCTATCTCTATTGCTGCTACTTTTTGCCTAGACCTAACCCCTACCTGGCCCTCCTGCTTTCACACTTGTCCCCTTCCCAATCAATTCTGCATAGAGCAATCAGCATTATCTTTTGCATGTGAATTCCTATTTTCATCAAATGTGTACATGTGCATAAAGTGTCATAATTCTATAATTCTTATAGCTACTCAGAAATAACAAAGAGCTATCTCCTCCCCATCCTCCATTCTCAGTCCCCAGCAGTAACAACTTTCACCCCTTTTACTTGTTCCCTAGGTATTTCTCTATATTTCTAAATTGCATGTTTTTGCTGCTTTTACTTGATTTTTCTGTTTTTGATATTATCTTCTGATGTTCTCTTTACCATAGAAGATAAGCATTTTGCTCTCTTAAACACCCTCCCCTTCTTAGTCCCACCTCATCTTCCTAATAGAATCCTATATAATAAAAGGTTACTATGCAAATTGACCCTAACAGCAGAACAACTGGGAATGACTGGTCACTATGACACACACTGACCACCAGGGGGCAGATGCTTAATGCAGGAGATGCCTCCTGCTTGTCAGTGTGCTCCCACAGGGGGAGCTCTTCTCAGCCATAAGCCAGGTTGACAGCTGCCAGTATAGCAGTGGTGGTAGGAGCCTCTCCCACCTCCTCAGCAGTGCTAAAGATGTCTGACTGAAGCTTATGCCTGCTCCCTTGCAGGCAAGTTGACATCCCCCAAGGGCTCCCAGGCTGCCAGAGGGATGTCTGACTGCCAGCTTAGGCCTGATCCCCTGGGGTGTGGGCCTAAGCCAGGAGGTGGACATCCCCCGAGGGGTCCCAGACTGTGAGAGGGCACAAGCTGGGCTGAGGGACCCCCCCCCCCTCGCCTCGAGTGCACAAATTTTTGTGCACCAGGCCTCTAGCTATATCATAATTTTGAGTTAGGTCAAAATTCAGTTTATACTGTTCTGAATATGAGTTTTAGGGACAGCTGAGTCATATGGAATAGTATTCTTATATTTCCTTCCTGTTTTGACTTCTCATTTCCCTTGTTAATAATTGTTTTTAGTATGTCTCTCTAATATATAATCACTAATCCATCCTTTATTATCCATGAAAAGTAGAGACCTCGAGTATTAATACATGTTCATGTTCCAGTACAGTCTAGTGACTATCGAGCCTGCAACCCAGCTGCTCAGGGGTTTTATTTTACCATCATCCAGAGGATTTCTATTGTTTTTCTTTTGTATTAGATCCCTTGTGTCTTAGATCCAGTGACTAGCATGCTTTTGTTCTATCTTTATGTTTGATTGAGAGAATTGATTCTAGGTAGAAATAATTATGTAGTAATTACTCCACTGACTCTAGCTCCTGGTATTAATATTGAGCAATCCAAAGGTATTTTGGTTCTGGATACTTTGTATGTGACAAGCCCTCATTTTTATCTCATGAGTCTCTTTTAGGACCAGCATAGACTCAGTGTGGATTTCTTCCTGTTTCTTGTGCGGTCCTCTTTCTGCTATTTCTTTATTTTGGCTTCTGACTCTCCCATTAGAGACTTTCCTCAACAATCTCTGATCTCTGCTTTTCATTCCTATTTAAACGAGTTGCTGGAAGCTTTGTAGGGAGGATTTGTCAATAAATTGGCAAACTGAGACCCGTGGGTCAATCTGACCCACTGCTTGTTTTTGTCTATCACTAAGGAACATTTTTATACTGTAAATGTTTAAGAAAATCACAATAATAATATTTTGTGACATGAGAAAGTTCATATTTTTATTCTAATTAGCTTACTGTGGAAAAAAGAGAATCCTAATATCTGGAATTCCTGTATGGAAAAGATATGATTTCACATTCCCCTCCAGGGTCTTGTATTCTTCACTAAGAGCAGTTCTTACCTTTTCATAGCTCTTATCCCAACGAGCTGAGATTGCCACACCATCACAACCAGTTGAGGCATCATATCTTCAAGCCTGCTTCCATCTAAATGACTTGAAAAGAAAATGGTGACAGGGTTGCTCTAGATTGAAAAGAGTAACAGTAGGCTGAAGTGTTATTGTATTATATCAAGATGTGCAAGTCCCAGATAGTCCTGTGGGATGTTTTGTACCAGAGAGGTAGGATGGGAGGCAGAAACACAGCAGAGATTAATTAGAGACATATGCATTTTAGCATCTGATGTTATTTGAATTTTTGAGGTGAACGGGACCTTTCGAAAGTGTTGATCAGGTCCCATCACCCTACCTTCAAATATTCCCATGGTTTCCCATCACATTTACTCCCAATCCAATCCCCAGGCCACCTCCTCTCCTGCTGGTTTACCCTTTGCTTGCTCTGCTCATCCCACATCGGCCCCCTGACTGAGCTCAGCTAGTTTCCTTCCCAGAGTCTTTGAATTTGTTCTTCCCTCTGCCTGGCACCCTGTTTCTAAGATCTTCAGATGACCTAATCCCTTACTTCATTCAGGCATCTGTTCCAAGGTCACCTCCTCAAGGAGATCTTTCCTAACCAGCCTGTCTCAAATAGTTTCCACTCATCACCTGTCACTCCGACCCCTTTCTTTGGTGAGTTGTTTATTTCATCTCAGACCCATTCCCCACCTCCCTCTCCTCTGTCTGTACTGCAGAGACTGATCCTTACAAATTACATCTCCCAGCCTCTTTGCCAATTGGCTTCCAGTTAAGTTTGTTTAGAGAGAAGGACATTCATCTTTTGTGGGAGGAGAGAAGGAAGGGAGAGAGGCAGAATCCAAGAGACTTCTCCACTTTTTGGGTGGCATTATTGGAACTGACTGCATCTCATCTGGTTCCAGCATCTGCAAAGTGGTCTTGGTCTCTGGGCTTCAATAACAGGACTTCTTCCCTTCATGCTTTAGCCTGAGGGGCAATTGCAAATCCCTGGAGTGTCTCATTGTCACCTATTGCTCTTTAAGAGTTTCTGACATCATTGCAAGTAGTCTCTCAGATTAAATTCTGGACTTCTGTTGGACTACTGTTTTTCTGACAGGATCTTCACTGATATATCCTGCTTTATGTTTTCCACGGCCTGTATCATTGCCTGTTATATTATTTTGGTTTACTTGTTTATTTTCTATCTCCCCCATTAGACTATGACTCCCAGTGAGACCCACATACTTGAGGACTCTATAGAGCAAGCATTTAAACCTGCTGAAAAATAGAAGACCGTACATTTCCATTCCTCATCATTTATCAGAGAACTGGAAAGAAGATTCATGCCTGAGTTTTTCTTGGAGAGCAGGGGGAAGGAAGCAGGCACATTGAGAAAGGTGGTGCCTGAGTCAGGGGCTACACTGAAAGCTCTCATTGTTCTTAGAAGTTAGTTCTCTTTTATGTTTCTGGCTTCAGGGAGAGACATATCCAAGTTCCAGCTCCAGGAACCAATTGAGAATAATGGGAGCTAGGCCTGTGGAGGGGAAGAAGCCCAATGGGAGGGTGGTGAGCACACTAGAAGATGGAACCTGTGAACTGGCAGGGAGAGGAGGAGGCGGAGGCGGGACTTGCCACTAGGCTGAGCAAGTAGGAATTCACATATTAAAATAACAATCACCAATGAATGTGTGGCACCTAGTTTGTGTCCTGTCTTAAGCATTTTGCATTATTAAAGCTGATATGAATCTATGTGAATAACAATGTATAAAACTGTATTAAACCACCTATTTGAAAATGTTAAAATTAACTATATTTTATATATATTTTTAAAAGTTGGGCAATTTAATTTGTTTTTGAAGTACTGGTTTACTTTTTAACAGAACAAATCAGTGATATTAATAAATAAACCAGTAAATATCAATCCCAGACACACATCAGCGTATAGAATGAGAAAAGATAACTGCTTTGCTAAACATAAAAATGACAGCTGGAAATGAAGGATGACTTCTTGTCTCCTCACAGGGGGCTGTGCACAAGTGATATGTGGGCATCTCTTCTACTTCATAATATTTTTAGTAGTTGCTTTCATTTCCAAAGGTTATTTAGTAATATGTGTCTTAATTCCCAGCGAGGTAGAATCGCTTGGGTATATTTATTATTCATTCTAATTTTATTGGATTATGATATGATTACAGAATGTGGCCTGTAAAATTTCTCCTTTAAAGTTTTTGCTGAGGACATTTTTCATGTAGCTATAATATGACTCGTTTTGTAAATATGCCATGGGCATGTAGGAAAAAAAAGAATTTGTCCATATGAAGTAATTCTACTTATATTATTGAGAGTTTGTTTATTATATTTTGACTCTCTTTTTCATACTTATTTCTTCTTCTTCTTCTTACTTTTCAGCCCACTTCTAAAACAGGTATTTTAAAATCTCCAACTATATTTTATTTTGCACTTCTAAAGATTTTTATAAGAGAATTTAATGACTAATCTTAGTCAATTTTGTAATTTTGTCTTTGTGTCTCCTGCACCCAACCTTATATATTTCCTCTTCCTAAGGTCATAAAATGTGTCTTTTGTTTGGTTTGCTCCCTTTTCTCTCTGGACTAGTTATATGTGGGTCTTAAATACTTTTAAAAATATTTATTTAATTGATGTTTGCATTGAAAGTTAGACAGATGCAAATATAAAAATGGAATACAGAATCTTTAAAACACCAGTACAGCAGCTTTACAAATTATTTTAGGAAGAGCTATGGAAATATAATAGATAAGGAAAACTTTTTTTTGGAACTATAAAGAATCAGTAAAGCAGAATTTCAGCATTAAGTCATATTATTGAAAATGATAAAAGTACCAACAACACAATAAAAATGGATGAAGGATATATAAACTCATTCACAGAGACAGAAAGCCTTTTCTCAAACACCATGAGGGATACTCAACCTTACTCATAGTAATAGAGATTGATATTATACTGATAGGAACTTCTGATTCTGGCCAAGACAGAGTAAAGGGACCAAATAGAACCTTCTTCCTTAGAAGAATAGAAAGCTGAACAAAATATGTGAGGCAATGGTTTTCAGATATTGCACAAATGTAGCCCAGGGTTGTGATCCCCAAGAAAAAGAAACAACCACGAAAAAGAGACCAGTAAGTGCTCTAGCTTACTTTGCCTGGAGGCAGTTTCCAGTCTTCAGCACATAAAGAGGGAGCCCAACAGAGCTGGGCTATCTTACTCAGAAGAGGAAAGAGCTTAGAGTTCAGGGGAGCTGGATGCTAGAAACTGTGGGGAAGATACTAGAAAGGAGGGACTGGGTCAGAGAAAAGGCTCTGGAAATCTGTAGGGGGTTCCCTTGAGTTTTTCATTGATTACTAATCTACTCATACATGAGATTAAACTACCAGCAGCTGGGTTAAATACCACTGGACATCAGTAAGCAGACAAATTCCAGGATCTCACCCAAGGCTGGGGTAGTCTGTGTTTACATCAGCCAGAGTGGGAAGATCCAATGCTTGGTCATTGGGTAAGAATCTTAAGGAGTAGGTCTAAATTGGTTCTAGACTACAGTCTGATGTGGACTTATTTTAGCAGTTTAAAAGCAAGCCTTGAAGTAAAACCACTTATTTCAAATTACTTAATTGTGCATAAAAACACAACACTATTTAAAAGAATAAAATAAATCTGGCAAAAGAACAACATAAAATCATAATGTCCAAATATCTACCAGCATGTAAAAATATAAATTCAATACAAACACATGGACAGAAATGATAGAACTAACAGACAAGAATGTGGAAACAGCTATCATAAATGTTTTCTATGTTTCAGAAAATAAAAATAGTATGAGAAGAGAAATAGAAGATAAAATAATATTTGTGTATTTTCAAATAAATGAAAATTCAATATTTGAAATAAAAATATATTGAGAGAGGTTAATAGCAAATTAGTAACTATAGAAGAAATGATCAATGAACTTGAAGACACAGCAATAGAAGCTATCTGAAATGAAGAACACAGAGGCAAAAATGATGCAAAATATAATAGTAGCAGTAATCTATAGGACAGTATTAAGTGTTCTAATGTACATTTAATTAGAGCTCCATAAAAAAATGTGAGTACATAAAAATTATTTTAGAGAAATACTGATCAAACACTTTCCAAATCTGAACTTAAACCCATAAATCAAAGAAGTTCAATAAATTGAACATGCAGAAAAACAGAGCGAAGCATATCATAATCAAATTATCGAAAACCACTGACAAAAATACCTTAAGAGCAGAGAGAGAACAGACACTTTATGCACAAAGAGCTGAGATAGGGATGCTAGAAGAATTCTTGACAGATGTTATGCAAGCCAGAAGATGTAGAGGGATCTCTTTATAATACTAAAGGAAAATAAATTTGTTTAGTGAGTCAAAAAAAGTAAAAAAAAAAAAAAGATTTAGGCATATAAAAGCTGAAGGAATTCATAACCAGCATATGTGTACTCCATGAAGCATTTTTTAAAATTCATCAATTGACACAAAGGATAGAAGGAAGGAAATGAAAGCATAATGTTCTTATACTGTAAGTGGGTAAAATATACACAGATTAAAAAATACTTAAGCTTAGACTGTGATAAATTAAAGATATAAATTGCAAACCCTAATGCAACCACTGAAATAAAACAACAACAACAGAGATACACCTAATAAGCCAGTAGTGGAGATAAAATGGGATAATAAAAAAACATTGAGCCCTAACCTGCTTGGCTCAGTGGATAAAGCGTCGGCCTGTGGACTCAAGGGTCCCAGGTTCGATTCTGGTCAAGAGCATGTACCTTGGTTACAGGCACATCCCCAGTGGGGTGTGGGGGGGGGGCTGATTGATGTTTCTCTCATCAATGTTTCTAACTATCCCTCTCCTTTCCTCTCTGTAAAAAATCAAATAAAATATATTTTTTTAAAACAAAACAAAACATTGAGTTAAGCTAAAAGAAAGTAAGAAATGGGATATAATTAAATAGGAAAATAATAGATTTACATTCAATCACATTGATAATCACATTAAATATATATAGTCTAAATGCCCCAATTAAAATGCAGAAATTGTCAGAGTAGATAAAAAATGCAGGATCCAATGATGTGATATTTATAAGAAACACATAAATCTAAAGACAGGTTAAAAGTAAAATTATTTGGAAGTTATGCCATGCAAACACTTATTAAGTAAAATAGCTGGAGCAGCTTTATTGACATCACACAAAATAAAATTCAGAACAAGGATAATGAGGAAAGAGAACATTTCTTAATGATCAACCAGTCAGTTTTTAAAATACATATATTTTTTATTGATTTTAGAGAGAGAAGAAGAGAAAGGGAGGCAGAGAGAGGGGGAGAGAGAGAGAGAGAGAGAGAGAGAGAGAGAGAGAGAGAGAGAGGCATTGATTGGCTGCCTCTGTAAGCACCCTGACTGGGGATCAAACCCAAAACCTGGGTATGTGCCCTGACCAGGAATTGAACTGATGACCCTTGGGTGCATGGGATGACACTCAACCAACAGATCCACACCAACTAGGGCAACAAGTCAGTTTTTGAAGAGGACATAATTCTAGATGTGCATGCAACTATTAACAGTGTTTCAAAATATATGACACAAAAGCTTATAGTACTTAAAGGAGAAATATATAAATACACAATCATAGGTAGGGATTTAACACTACTCTTTCAGTAACTAACAGAACAAGTAGACAGAAAGTTAGAAATTGTATATAACACTCAATAGTATCAATCAACTCGACCTAATTGACATAGAAAACTTCATCTAATAACAGAAGAATACATATTCTTTTCAAATGAACACACAACATTTATCAAGATAGACCATATTCTGTGCTATAAAACAAGCCTCAATAAATATAAAAGGATTGAAATCATACAGAGTATCTTTTCTAACAACAAAAAAAAGGTTAAAAATACAGGAAAGATATCTGAAAATCCTAAAGATGTAAAAATGAATCAATACACTTTCGAATAATCCCTGGTTCAAGGAAGAAATTACAATGATAAATTAAGAATATTTAAACTGAACGAAATTAAAAACATGATAAAACAAAACCTGTGAGGTGTAGCTAAAACAGTGCTTATGAGAAGGAAATTTATACCATCAAGTACATATATTAAAAAGGAAAAAAGTTCTTTATTTTTTGGACAGAATAACTCTGTTTTTTACTAAGGTGAAAAGGAATTAAATATCTAATTCCATTTCTAACTAGTCATTCAAAACTGGCTTCTCTCCTTCAAGCTTATATTTCTTAAAATAATTTTAACATAACTTTTATTTGCTCATCATAAAAACTGAAATAAATTTATATATCTGAATTTGATAAACTCTATAAAATATTTAACCTATGAGGAAGAGGTATGTCTTACATTGGTGCAGGCATCAAATTTCTTTCTTTGTCCTTCAGATAACTTTCATTGAAGTTCGGTGATGCCATGGCAAGATCATATTGCTCTGCCTAACCAGCTTTCAGATTGATGGAGAATTATCATGTCAAATTTGTGATGGGAAAAATTCAATTTTCATTGATTGTCTTATGACATAGCTAAATCATTCTGTCAGCTAAATAATTCCTCATTTGTTAAAAATGGAGAAAAGCCTTAAATCAATGATGCAAGCTTAAATTTTAAGAAACTAGAAAAAGAAAATTAAATTAAAACTAACATAAACAGAAGAGATGAACTCATAAAGATAAATCCATAGTCAATGAAATAGGAAGCTGAAAGGATGGAGAAATACAATGAAACAGAAAGTTGCATTTTTAGAATAATCTATACCATTGGTAAACTTCTAGTCAGATTGATAAAAGAGAGAGAGATAAAACATAGTATGAAGAATGGAAGAGCTGAAAAATATGGCAAAATAAGCCATATTGGCTTTGTACATGCTTAAAAACTCTCCAGAAGGGTAAAAAGTGTTAATAAAATGGTTACTGTTGGGGAAAAAAAAGAAGAGAAAATGGACACTATCTATATTTTATGTTTTTAGTTTGAATTCTACACTATGGTTTAAAAATAAAGTAATAAAAATGAATAAAGCAT
>PVJC01038927.1:0-16534 GCA_004026665.1 Murina feae | reverse complement strand
GGATCAGGGAGCAGGAAAAGGCTGGCCTGACCACGAGGCGGGGTTTTCCCTGCTTTCTGGTGGCTGGAGGAAGATGGGCAGTAGGCAAGCTTGGGAGGCAGGCCGCACTCAGCCCTGGTCACAGCTCAAAAAAGAGAACAACATGCAGGGGAGGGCAAGAGTCTGAGAGATCAACATAGAGGGGGTGCCTGCTCCAAGCCTCCACGGTGTGCCTGGGGGCAGGCCCCCAGCAGGTAGACACACACAGGAGGACACACACACACACACACACACACACACACACACAAAAGGCGCCTGGCAGACTGGGGCCATCATAGGACATCCACTGAGGGGTCCCAGACTGTCAGAGGGCACAGGTCGGGCTGAGGGACTCCCTCCACCCCGAGTGCACAAATTTTTGTGCGCCGGGCCCCTAGTATTAATATAAGGTCAGATGATAATGCCTACCCTCGGTCCTGCTTGCTTAGAGCAGTCTCTTCGCTAGCAACTACTTAATATCCGAACACCTGCACGGTTAAGTTTATCTCAAGGGACGCCTTGGATAACGTCCCATATACTCTACTTGGACAGCAAGTGAACAGATTGCAAAATGTCCAAAATAGGAGGACAAATCAAGGTAACCAGTTACCACTGGTTACCATGTTATTTCACACTGTTCTGACATGACCTCCAATAAGAAACACATTTTATCATGTACACAATAAATGAAATACGTTTTTATAAAATACCCTTGAGTGGCTGACACCCTTTAACATTCCTTTTTTTTTCCTTACACAATAACTGCAATCTTCTTAATTCATTCCATTACCCACAATTTGAAAAATATACAATAAAACAAGAATTACTTTCTCTTAAAATGTAGATACTGGTCAAAGTTCCTAGAGCCAAAATCTATTATCCCATTTCACATATGGAAAACTGAGGCTTGGGAGGGTATACAATTGATCCAAGAAGGCACAGTGTACTCTTTCCTACAGCCCACCACTGCCTCCCCCACCCCCCATGTGCTGGCGGGTTCCATACTCCATGCAGTTCTCCCATTTAAACTCTCACAATAACAATCTGCTCCCACAATATATGGATTTCCTCAAACATAGTGGAAAGTGCTTCAAGTGTAAAATCACAAATTTATCTCATGCTTCCTTTTCTTTTACACAAAACAAAATCTCAAATGCCAATTTCACCCACAGGCATGTATGTGTCATTGCCTGGGGTAGGACAACTGGGGACATTAGCCACCCACAAGGACACAGGAATTACTAATTCCTGTTTCTAGAAATTGCACAATCCCAAACCCAAGTCTCCCCTGGCACTGCTTCACAGTGTGCCAATGTCTGTGGACATAACAGCAACTGGGAACAAACAAGAAATTTCGGCTGTACGTGGACAACAAGACTAAGAAGATGACCACAGGCAAAATGGGGCCTGGATAGCTTTTCTCAAGGCTCTTCAGGCAGAGCAAATCACTCCCTACCCCCCCCCCCCACACACACACCAGAATATAATAGAGGCTTCTCTTTATTCTCCCAATCTGAACACAATAAAAATATGAGCCATCCCCACCCCTCGCATCAGAACCCATGTTACAAATAATGAGGCATGTTTAAGAATTATGTAATTTGCCTGAGGTCAAGGCCAGAAGGGAGTCTGGCTGGGACTGAAATCTGACAGTAGACTCCACAGTTCCTTCCTGATACAGTTCCACCCAATCCCAACCAAACCTGCTAACACAGCCAAAAGTCCTGGAATTTTCTACGTTGGGAGAACAGGTCAACACTGTCAAGGAAAAGATCACAGAATAGCCTATACCTAGCATGAACAACAACAAAAACGTCTTTATTTGTAAGATGTCACAGGTCAGAAAGAAATATGCATTCGAGTAGTCTTAACTGGCAGTTAAATACTCAGATTTGACAAATCTGAAAGAAATACGTTCTCTAATTGGGTTTAACACAAAAGGCATTCCACATGGAACTGGATCCTAACAGCACCTAGTAATAGTGAATGGCATGGACCGGTTCTTCTAGTCAATAGGCCCAAAGTCTATCAGCTGGACCTCAGCCTTCCAGCCAGGAACTCCATTTCTCTGGCATATCTAGCTATCTTGTCCCCCTTCTAGGTCGGTCCTGACTTGTGACACAAATCTTCCAGGAGACCAGAATCTTTTCACCAAAGCCAGATGTCAACACAATTCAAATCAGGGCCAAAGAAGGCAGGGAAGGTATGAAGGGATGTTGGGAAAACCTCAGTTCCTATCAGCAATTTCTGGCAACCTGGCCATTGCCTTTGTCCAGATAACCAAGCTTTAATGAAACAGACAAGTTAGTTTAGCCCTGAGGATACACTGAACCACCTTCCTCCACTGGATCATTTCCCCAAACACTTCAGTCAGGATCCCCTGGGTGGAAGCCCCCAGAGCTGCCACTTTTGCACCAATCCCATTATCACCACTTTTAATCTCACTATCAGATAAAAACAATTCTCACTTAAAAACAACCTTAACCCCCACCTCCAACCCCTCCAATTCAGATCTTGGTGTCACCTAATGCACTTTCCTAGCCCTCATCAGTTTGACTCTTTTACCCGGTACCTAATCTCATTTCAATTTTGACTATGGTCAATGACAGCAAGCAGGGAGCCAACCTTGAGAGAGCACTGCTTCATTTTACCCTCAGCTGAAAGACTGGTAAATGGAGTTTGGGGAAAGTTGAGGGACAGTCTGAAGGTCACAGAGTGGACAGCAAGGCCAGGGTTCAAAATGGGGTCTAACTGTGCCACACTGGTTAGAGCTGGTCAGAAGAAAATGAGATAGGATGGAACATCGAGGCCATTCAAAAATGTACACCCTTTTGGTCTAGCAATTCCCACTCTAGACATGAAAAAAAGAGAAAACTTAAAAAAATAGCAAAATTACCTTTTTCTCTTTGTTAATCCATACCCAAGGATTCCCCCTCCCTCATTGATTTTTAGAGGGAGTAGAAGGGAGGGAGGAAGGGACAGAGAAACATGAATGTGAGAGTAGGACTGGTTGCCTTCCACACTCACTGGAAATCAAACCTGCAACCCAAGCATTCCTCTTGTCCAGGAACCGAACCCGAGACCCTTTGGTGTGAGGGCCAATACTCTAACCACTAAATCATACCAGCCAGGGCTTAGGCAAACAATTGAAACATAGCATTTTGGAAATGTTCACAATGTAATTTTTTTTGAAAAGTTAGAGAGTACAAATTCTATTTTGTTACTCATGTAGAAAGACTAGAATAAAAATAGATTTAAGAGACATTTCAACCTTAACCGGTTTGGCTCAGTGGATAGAGCGTCAGCCTGCAGACTGTAGCTTTTGTTTTTGTTTTTTAAAGAGAGGGAGGAAGGCCCTAGCTGGTTTGGCTCAGTGGATAGAGTGTCGGCCTGCGGACTGAAGGGTCCCAGGTTCGATTCCAGTCAAGGGCATGTACTTTGGTTGTGGGCACATCCCCAGTAGGGGGTACGCAGGAGGCAGCTGATCGATGTTTCTCTCTCATCGATGTTTCTAGCTCTCTATCCCTCTCCCTTCCACTCTGTAAAAAAATCAATAAAATATATTTAATCCTACTAGACCTGAGGCCCTGAACCTAACTGTCCCTTAAACCACACAGTCAATTCAAACAAATGGGGGCAGACATTTGCAATGGCTAACCATAAGATTTGACCACAATTGGTTGGTTATTTTTAGTTTGTGACGCATTTTTTTCACGTACTAGGCAAAGTACCAAAAATTAGGTACAGCGGTATAGTGGCAGATTCGGAAATTACCAAAAAACGGGTACAGCCGTCTGGTAGGGTTAAAAAAAGAGAGAGATTTCACATTTAGCACCATCTTAATATTCTGTGTTTTCCAAATTCTTTTAAATAAACATGCTACTTTTGTTTTTACAGAAAAAACCCTTACAGCCCAGCCAATGTTGCTCAGTGGTTGAGCACTGACCCATGAACCAGGAGGACACAATTTGATTCCCCCTGTCAGGACACATGCCTGGATTGTGGACTCAATTCCCAGTAGGGGATGTGCAGGAGGTAGCCGATCAATGATTCTCTCTCATCATTGATGTTTCTATCCCTCTCTTCCTCTCCCTTCTCTCCTTGAAATAAATAAAAGACGAGCAAACATATTAACAAGAAAAAAGAAAACCTTACAATCTCATTTTCAAATGTGGACCAACCAAGTCTGTTCCCTTCAGGGTTGAATGGGACAGATGGTTGTTTTGCTCTAACTATATTTTTTTAGAAAAGAATAGATCCATGATTTATGCTGGGATATATAGATGCAGATTTTTTAAATCAAATTTAGTAACTTAAGGCCTGTTTAGACTAGAGAAAAAAATTAAATGTTTCTAAAACCTCTATAACAACAGTAGTACACATCTGGGGTACATCTTCCAAACTATTTTCTGTGCTTTACTAGAATTTCCAATTGTTCTCCAACAATGTGTAATTTTTTTTAAAAATGTATAATTTAATCAAACTACTCAGACTGTACTACATGTCAACATGCTGCCATCCTTGCACTTTCATTTCCTCATTCTTTTAAATGGCCATACCATATTCCATTAAGCTTTTAAGCCCTCTCTAAAAGCACTAGAAAATCAACGCCATTAAAGTTATTGTGTAGCCCTTAGCTGGTTTGGCTCAGTGGATAGAGTGTCGGCCTGAGGACTGAAGGGTTCCAGGTTCGATTCTGGTCAAGGGCACATATGCCTGGGTTGCGGGCTTAATCCCCAGTAGGGGGTGAGCAGGAGGCAGCCTATCAATGATCCTCTCTCATCACTGATGTTTCTATCTCTCACTCCCTCTCCCTTCTTCTCTGAAATCAATAAAAATGTATTTTAAAAAAAGTTATCGCATAGCCTCAAAAGTTAGTTATCATGACCCAAGCCTAGGCATCTAAGAGAAATTAATGTCCACACAAAAACTGTACATGAATACTGGTAGCATTATTCATAATAGCCAAAACCCAAATATCTATCAACTGATGAAGGGATATAATGTAGCATATCCATATAATGGAATAACATTCAGATATAAAAGGAACAAAGTACTGATTCATACTATAGTACAAGCCCTGAAAACATTATACCATGTAAAAGCACCAAGACACAAAAAAAATTTAATTCCTGAAATATACAGAATAGGCAAACACTGGATTGTACACTTTAAATGTTTTTATTATTGTTGATTTTTAGAGAGGAAGAGAGAGGAGGAGGGAGGGTCATCAATCAGAGAGAGACACATTGATTGGTTGCCTCCTGCTTGTGACCTTACGGTACAAGGAACGAACGATGCCCCACTAGCCAGGGCTGAATTGTACATTTTAAATTGGTGAACTGTATCATGTGTAAATTATGTCTAAGTAAAGCTGTCATTGTACATAGTTTATATTCAATAAACACTTTGGGGATAAATACAATATAGAATATATGTACCAAACAAAAGTCATGAGCAAATATCTTTTTATCTTCCCTTGTGCATAGTAAGAGCTCAGGAACTAATTGTTGATGTGGATTTGCCAATCACATACACATGAAATGAGAATTTCACAAAGAAAGTGCTTAATCTTTTTTTTATATCAAGTTTTATTGACAATGAGATTCACATTAAGAAATGCTACCTATACCTCTTTATTGTTAGGCATGATTTATCATCTCTTAAGACACTTTTCTCAGGTCAGAGTTGAACACAGACTAAAAACACTCACCACATTTCAAACTGCTCAGTAGGAAATATACAGTAGACAGTGCACAGAAATACCGCATGCCACACTGCCTGGACTATTAATAAGTTTACTGCAATTTTTAGAGATCTCAATGTTATCTTAGTTAAAATGCACATTCCTTGTAAATCCTACTGCCCAATTATGTCCCTTGTTGACAATATTTTATTAACATAAAAGGAATTATTTGCAGTTGGTATTTTGGACATCCCAAATTCTTGCTCAATTATCTCGTCAGTTTATTCACTCAGTATTTTAGGTGCTCTTACAGGAATTAAGGATACAATGTAGAATAAAAATAGACAAAGCGAATCAAACAAAACTCTGTCTTCATGGAACTTAACAGTCCAGTAAAAAGAAAATAATTTAGGACAATTTTATTTTTAGACTCATGCCTTTTTTTAAATCCACACCCAAGGATATGCCTTTTTATTGATTCTAGAGCGAGAGAATGGGAGAGGGAGACAGAGAAACATTGATGTAAAAGACAAAATCCATTGGTTGTCTCATACACGTGTCCTGACCAGGAATTGACATGGGACAACACTAACCATAGAGAACACCAGCCAGAGCATAAACTCATGCCTTATAAGTTTAATGTCATCATCAGCAAGGAATCCCCACAATCCTCACTGTGCAAATGTGAATGTCCAGTAGCCTTAGTAGCAATTTCCAAAGACAAGCCTTTCTTTTTATACTTTTACCATATAAAGACAAACACAAAGACAAACAATTTACTTCAGTTATTTAGTATCAAACACTGAAACATTTTACATGCACATAATTGTGACAGACAGCGACAGTGGGCTGTTTGAAGATTTAACAGCCCAGAGTCTTCAAGTTACTTAAGCACCAAATGGTTTTTGCTTTCAATTAAGAAAAATCGAGGCCAGTGTGGCTGTTGGTGGAAGCCAGAGCATAAACTCACACGCCTTATGAGTTAACTGTCATCATTAGCAAGGAATCCCCACATACTGTCCACCCAAAGGTGGCAGGTTCAATTCCCAGCCAGAGCACATACCCAAGTTTCAGGTTCGATTCCTAGTTAGGTGCATTAGGAAGGCAACTGATGGATGTTTCTCCCTCTCTCTAAGATTAATTTTTTAAAAAACATACGAAAAAAAGAGAAGGCATTCAATAATCCGATTTGTGTAACACGAAAATATCCACCACCACCAAAAGCAGAAGTGCCATTTAGTACAAAGATCACAACTGGCTCAAGATAACTTTTGGAGACATAATCTAAGACTCATTTACTCCACAGCTTCAGTCCTTGGATACTGTTTCCTACCAAGATAAGGGATATGGTGGATAACACGGGGATGCATTTTGTTTCAGACCAGACTTTTCCTTCTCGATTTGGTTGGTAAGTGTAGACCATCTGAGAGTTTTACCTGTCCCAGGTTGAAGCTTTTAGGAAGAAAGAGTTGGTTATCTACAATGCCTTGCCGGAAGATGATTCCCATCCAAATTAAAACCAAAGGAATGTTTTATTAAGTTACTGGCAAGGTCATAAAACTGTGCCATCCAAAACCTTGAAATTGAAAGCACATTCATAAATCCTGTCGAGTATCGCTGGTTTTACAAATTCTAGGGACTACACATTCCAAGGGCTCACAATCTAAGGAACTTGACAGCCTCATTCATGAAAACCTCTCATCTGTACTATAGCACCCAAGAGCTACTGGCTTAGAGGCAGGTACACTGAGACTTGGTTTTCGTAAACTCGGACATCTACAGCCCTCTCAAAGGCAAGCAAAGACACTTCAAGTCTCATCAGGCACAGACTCCAAGAGGCCACTTCTTGCATCCAACACACAGGTAAAAACGAACCCAAGGGCCAAGAACATAAACCCCACCAGGTTGCATGAAACATCAAATGAGTAAACGACGGCACAAAAACACTTCAGAAAACAGTGCGTGGTCTTGCGTAAAAGGGAAGTCAGCCAGCCACTCGGCAAAAGCACATGACTCATGCACCGGCCTGAACACCGTCCACTACACAGAGCGGGGTTTCCCATCTCCGGCCCAGGCCAGCTTTGGGGGCGTGCGTCTCAGTTGGGTAAAGCTGTGCTATTTCCGTGGGGGGGGGGGGTGTCGTTTTATTTCGCTGAATCACAACTCCATCGCATCCCAAACCCAAACCATCAACCCGCATAACACCGCAAATAAACGGGGCCGTGGCAAGGACGCCAAGCGAGCACCGACCCAGCAAAACAAAGCGCCCGGCGAGGGGCGGCCAGGCTGGGAGTCGTCGGGTACAGAGAGCCAGGCTCCCCCCAGGCCGAGTGCAGCGGCAGCCGCCTCCTGGGAGGGAACAGACGCGTTCTCCGCAGAGCTCCGAGGACACTTGGGAAGGTGAGGAAATGGGGGCGGGGGCGCGTTTGCCCCAGCCCCGGCAGAAGGACCATGGCGCCGGGGAGGGCAAAGAGCGTGCCGGACCCGACCCACGTGTGCGGTCGGGCCGAGGCCAAGGCCGTTCCGGGGACGGCGGCGCCGCGGCCACCTCGCCGGGCCCGGACTTACCCGGGCCGGGCGCGCCGCTGGCCCCGCAGCGGCCGCTTCCTCCTACTCCTCCTCCTCCTCACTTGACAAAATGGCGGCGACAGGAAGTGCTGAGCTCCTCGGCCCGCCCCCCCTCCCCCGGCCGCCCGCCCCGCCGCGGCGCACGCGCCCCCCGCAGGCGCCCCCGCCCCGCTGACCGGACCGACCCCGGGGGCGTCGGCGCCAATGACGGGACGAGCGAGCGGCCCCGACGCCCCGACGCCAACGGCGCAGGCGACCCCGGCGCGAGCGGGCGGCGCAGGGGCGCGGGAGGCCCGCAGGCCCGAGCCCGCGTCGCCCCGGCCTCCCTACTCTCGCGCCGATGGCGTCGGAACTGGCGCACCGGCCCCATTACGCAATGCAGGTGACGCGGGCGGCGCTGAGAACCCTCGCCGGCCGCCCTGAGCCTTCCGTCGCCCCGAAGGGCACTGGTCCTCACCTGAAACGCTAGGCCGCACGCCGCCCCCACCGGCCGCCGCAGCCTTCTCCTGGAGCTGCTATGCGGCGCCGGGGCCTGCCCGTCGCGCCCGCCGCTCCGCCGCGCTCACAGGCCCCGCTCGCCGGCGAGCACCGCCGGCAGCCGCCACCGTCGCAGCCACTGCTTCGGCCCCTCGGCTGCGGGAGAGCAGAACAAACAGCCCCAGCGCTACCGCCGCCGCCGCCGCCGCCGCCGCCAGCGCACTGACGTCACCGTGCACGCTGTGCGCGCGGCCCGGCGTCGCCGCCGCCCGGCGTGCGCGCCCCCGAGATCGCGCCCGGAGCAAGCGAGCTCAGGAGAGCCCGAGGCGGAGAGGTAGGTGCGCGAGGCTGGCGTAGGGGCCGGGAACCCCGCAGGCCCTGCGAGGGGACTCTTCAGGGGGAGGGCGGGGCCCCGAAGGCCAAGGGGGAGAAGTTCCTCAACCCCGAGCAGACTGAGGGAAGAGGCCGCGGGGAGACCGGAGGCGGCGTTCCGTTCCGTTCGGGGGGAAGATCTGAAGGCAGAGGTAGGCGTCCCAAATGGAGGAAGGTTCTGATGATGAAGCCTCAGAGAGGAAGGCCGGGGATGAGAAATTTCAAAAGACCGATGGCGGAGGCCGAGGAGAGACCCGTGTTGGGAAGCCCCCTCCCCGCAGGAGCATCTGAAGGGCGCAGGTGCAGTTTGGGGGCGCCAGCACCGGGGTGAGGGGGAGCGCGAGGCGGTCCGCAGGCTGCAGTGACGTGGCTCCCGGCTCGCCAGCGGGAGCGGGGACGGGCGGAAAAGCTGGACGGCGCCGAACCGCGGGCCCCGAGCCCTCTCCCTCCAGCTGTCGCCCAGCTGACCTCCTTCGGGTCCTGAAGACTCAGCGGCAAGTCAGCTCCATTAAGTGACATTAGGGTTGCCGGCCCGTGTTGTCAGTGGTGGAGCGGACGCTCCTACGCCCGGAGGTCAGGGCACATGCCGGGGTTTCAGGCTCCATCCCCAGTAGGGGGCGTGCAGGAGGCAGCCGATCAATGATTCTCTCATCATTGATGTTACTATCTCTCCCTCTCTGAAGTCAATAAAAGTATACTTTAAAATAATATAAATAAAAATAGCAGACTCAAGTTATTCTAAAAAAAATTTAGGTAATTAAAAATATTTTTGATTCCCCCTTCTTTCAAAATATATTAGTATATTTTGAAAGTAGTCAGTAGTTTCGCGCATATCCTGGTGTTTGCTCACTCTTCACCAAGGGCAATCATAAATCACTGATGAGTCCTGAACAAAGTAAAGACTTAATTTTACCCTTGATTTTAGCAAAGTATGAGATAACAAATTATTTTTTGTGTGTGAGATAACAAATTATTAACAGTAAGAAATAAAGACAGTAATTGTAATTGGTTCATTAGTAAGCCTCCTTCTAATTCTGTATTACAGCATATTGAAACTGGTGAATATCTTTTGGCTCCTAACTTTGCATGCTGGGCAATTTGCAGAAAATAGTTGGAGATGTAAAAAAGAATAGGAAGGTACACAGGGCTAAGTGAATATGGAACAACTTATTTTTTAAAGGAAACCAGAATGTATCCATTTTTTAAACATATTTTTGTTGATATCAGAGAGAAGGGAGGAGAGGAGAGAGATAAGAAACATCAGTGATGAGAATCATTGATGGATGGGCTGCCTCCTACTGGGGATCCAACATGCAACCCAGGCACGTGCCCTTGGCCAGAATCAAACCCAGAACTCTTTGAGTCCACAGGCCAATGCTCTATCCTCTGAGCCAAACAGGCTAGGGCCAGAAGTATCCATTTTAAGCTGCCCTTTCCCACAGTTGCCTTGTTGCATTATCCACTTAATTTATTGTTGCTGACAATAAATGTCTTTGGAAGTAATTTGCAGTTCCCAGTTTGCAAGTTACATAATAAAATTTTTCCTTTTACTCTAGAGTCACAGTTCACTTTAGACAAAACTATAAATAGTTAGCTTGATTTACTGGATTCAACTGGAGGGTTTTCGCCCATTGCTAGAAATCAAATCCAACTGAAGAGAATATGGAAGCTGTAAAGGGAGTTAGAAAGCTGTCTCCGAAAATCTTTTAGGGCAGAGTCTCACTCTCTTTGTCTTCTATAATGTATATATAGCCTAACTCTTCACAGATAGCTCAAACTCAGAAAATGTGTATTCAGTTGATTCAGTTTAACAGTCTCTTTACTTAATGGTTCACATTTTTACAAAATGTTTTTTATTGATTTCAGAGAGGAAGGGAGAGAATCATTGATGGACTACCTCCTGAACACCCCCTATTGGTGATGGAGCGCAACCCAGGCATGTGCCCTGACCTGGAATTGAACATGACCTCCTGGATCATAGGTCAATGTTTAGCCACGGAGCCACACCAGCCAGGATGGTTCACATTTTGATAAGCTCTTTTTTACTTCTCTTGCTATTACTGTGTTTTCAATACTGAAAAACAGAAAAGGTTAATAAAACATGAAAGAATGAAATATGAAGTATTATGCAATATGATTCTGACTGGCATTATTTCTTTTTAGTAAAGTAATACATGAAACTATTTTAATTGAACAATACAAAAGAATATGGAGGAAAAATAAAGCATCCCTGTTACCCCCAGATTTGGTGATCCCCAAAGACCACTTAAGGGAGCCCAAATCCAATGCAAAAACATAGAGCCTTTATTCAAGCTAGCTTGAGCTCCATCCCACATGCACTCACCAATGCAGCAATAGGGTGGGGAGAGAGCCAGCTCCAACAGAACAAAAGGTTTTATAGGGGGTCTGGAAATGGTGGGGTAATGTGTGTGGCCCCTGTTGATTGGTCGAGGGAAGGGCCAGGGTTTGCTTGCACAGGGGGCAGGATGCAGTTAGCCTAATTTGGACTTGGGTCATTTCCTCTGCACCCCTACTGGCCGGTTCCAAAAGGGGTGGTTGAGCAACTGGAAACTTCGGGGAGTCAGTCTGATTTGACTCTATCATCCCCTCACCCACTCTCCCAACAGAGTAACCACTTTGATGTGTTTATACCTGTACTATCTGATAGCCACTGGCCACATGACTATTGAGTGCTTGAATGTAGCTGGCCCAAATTGAGATGGACTGCAAGTGTAAAATACAAATTGCATTTCAAAGGTTTAATATGAAAAAAATGTAAAATATCTTGTTATTAACTTTTTATATTGATTATATAAGGAAGTAAGTTTGTACATATTGGATTAAATGAAATCCTGTATAATAAAAGCCCAGCTACCCTTATGGCGGAATGACCAGTCGCTATGATGCACATTGACCACGGAGGGCAGACGCTCAATGCAGGAGCTGCCCCCTGGTAGTCGGTGCGCCCCCACAGCGTGAGCGCTGCTCAGCCAGAAGCTGGGCTAGAGAGCACAGCAGCGGTGGTGGGAGCCAAGACTGCCTCCGGGCAGTGGACAGTGCTAAAGAGCTGCAAGCTAAGCAGTAAGGAAAGAGCCAGTGGGCAGTAAGGACCAAGCAGGTGGATAGAAACGAGGGGTCCTGGATTGTGAGAGGGATGTCTGACTGCAGGTTTAGACCTGATCTAAACTGGCAGGTGGACATCCCCCGAGAGGTCCCAGATTGTGAGAAGGCACAGGGTGGGCTGAGGGACCCCCTTCTCCTGCACGAATTTCATGCATCAGAACTCTAGTATATTATAAAATTGAATTTTAACCTGTTTCTTTTTACTCTCTTAATATGGCTACTAGAAAATAAAAAATTACATATATAGTTTGCAATGTAATTTCTATTAGCCAGCACTGGTCTAGACTTTTCATTTTATGCAATATGTGTACATATAGAAATAGTTGTGTTATAAAACAAAGGGATCATTCTTTTTTCATTTAATGTCTGTGAAGTCATTCCACATGAATACTTGGAGATCTGCCTAACTGGGAGGTAACATCTAATAAAAGAGTAATATGCAAATTGGCCCTCACTCCATTACACCCACAAGCCACGCCCACCAACCAATCAGGAGCAAATATGCAAAGTAAGATGGAGGTGCCCAGTCCACCTCAGCCCTGCAACTAAAATAGCCAGGCCTATTAGCCAGGCAGGTGGTGGGGGCCGAGGGGCAGAGCCATCAATCGTAGGAACCTGGGAAGGGCGGAGCCAGCGATTGCAGAAGTTGGGGAGTCTTCTGCCCAGGCCTGCAGCCTCTGACAGAGACCCCCCGGCCTGGGAAGGGGTGGAGTCGGCCATCACAGGGGTTTGGGTGTCTTCTGCCCAAGGTCTGCGTCCTAGGCCAGAGGCTACAGGCCTGGGTACGGATGGAGCTGGGATTGGAGGGGCTGGGGTGGAGCCGGTGATGGGAGTGAACCACAGAGGAAACACCTTTTCTTAACGTTCATTGGCTAAGCTCCCTGTATGTCACTGGCAATATTCTTAGTAACTTGAGTAATAAGAATCCAAAAAGGTACCATACTCCTGGAGAAAAAAAAAATGAAGGTCCACTGCTGGAGGGCTAAAAATGTCATATCCTGCCCTAGCCAGTTTGGCTCAGTGCATAATGCCTCAGCTTGCTGACTGCAGGGTCTGGGTTCAATTCTGACCAAGGGCATGTACCCAGGTTGCAGGCTTCTCCCTGGCTGGGGCCCAGGTCAGGGCTCATGCAAGAGGCAACCAATCTAAGTGTTCTTCTCACTTTGATTTTTTTTCTGTCTTTCCCTTCTCTTCCACATTCTCTAAAAATCAATGGAAACATATCCTCATGTGAGGATTAAAAAAAAAGAATGAAAGAAATAAATGTCCTATCCTATGAAAGACACAGCTTGAAAACGCCTAAAGAAAGTTGTCATTTTTTTCATGGTGAAGGGACTGGAGTCCATGTTAATGCAAACACCTTGGTGGCTGTGGTGACTGGCAGTGGCTGTAGCAGCAGAGTAATGGGGCTGGTGGCTTCCCCTGATTAGCCTGGTCGCCTCCCACAAAAGGAGGCCAGACTGCGGCTTAGGCCCTCACCCCATAGGGAGCAGGAAGCGGGCCTAAGCCGTCAGTAGGAACATCCCCTGAGGCTTCCAATATGTGAGAGGGGGCAGGCTGGGCTGAGGACCGCCCCCCCCCAGTGCATGAATTTTGTGCACTGGGCCCCTAGTATAGATATAAGATAATTTGTTAACCTGTCTCCTATTTTATACATTTAATCATTTCCAGTTTTCCATCATAATAATCAGAATTACAGTGATCCTTATACATTTCTCATTTTCATACTTGCCAGAATTTAAAAAAAAATTATATAGTGTTTTTTTAAAAAATACGTTTTTTTCTTGATTTCAGAGAGAAAGGGAGGAAGAGAGAGAGATAGAAACATCAGTGATGAGAGATAATCATTGATTGGCTGCCTCTGCACACTCCACACTGGGGATAGAGCCTGCAACCCAGACATGTGTCCTGACCAGGAATCCAGCCGTGACCTCCTGGTTCATAGGTCAATGCTCAATCACTGTGCAATGCTGACCAGGCTATAGTGTTTTATTAAAAGCAAGAATAAATCTATATAGCATGGATCCACTTTGGAAAAGCTGAAGGTATTTGATTTGTTATGGCCTGGATTCAGGCCCACTTTCCAATAAGAACTTACCCATGAGGTTACATTCTGGAATTTATAGTTTGGTCCTAGAGATGGTAAGTGACTCACCCAAGATCACACATTTATACAGTTTAGAACTCAGAAACTCCTGATTTCATGAAGACTGAAGAGCCAAGTAAGTCAATATTTTAGACTTTGTGGGCCATACAGTGTCTACAGCATTGACAATTATATAGCTCTGCCATCATAGCATAAAAGCTGCCATAGTTAATATGTAAACTAATGGGCGTGGCTGTGTTCTAGTAAAACTTAATAGGTACTAGGTTTATATTTCATGTAAATTTCAGGAATCACAAAATACTCTTTTTTAAAAATATTTCCTTTATTGATTTCAAAGAGGAAGGGAGAGGGAGAGATAGAAACATCAATGATGAGAGAGAATCATTTGCTGGCTGCCTCTCTGCGTGCCCTCTACTGGGAGTAGAGCCTGCAACCTGGGCATGTGCCCTTGGCTAGAATTGAAACCAGGACCCTTCGTCTGCAGGCTGACGCTCTATCCACTTTGCCAAACCAGCTAGGGCAAATATTAATTCTTTTGATTTTTTTCAAAAGTCATTCTTAGCAGGCCCTGGGCATCATCCCGTGCACCAAAGGGTTGCTGGTTTGACTCCCGGTCAGGGCACATGTCTGGGTTGCTGGCTTGATCCCCAGTGGGTGCATGCAGGTGGCAGCCCATTGATGTTTCTCTTTCTCTAAAAATTAATAAAAATATTTGGGGAAATGAACACAGAAAATGGGGTGGTAACTGCGGGGGGTAGGGAGAGAGCAGGGGCGGGCTGGAAGGGGTCTATGGGAAAATAAGGGAACATATGTAATACTTTCAACAATGAAAAATTATTAAATATATATTAGTATATATTTGGAGAAAAATGAAAAAAAAGAAAAAGAAAACAAAAGAACAAAAATAAAGGAAATATTTTTTTTAAAAGAACATTAAAAAAAAATGTTTAAAAAAAAATAGAGCCCTGGTTGGGTGGCTCAGTTGGTTGGAGCATACTCCTGTACAACAAAAGTTTATGAGTTTGATTTCCAGTCGGGTGCATAGGGAAGGCAACTGATGGATATTCCTCTCTCACATTGATGTTTCTTTCCTCGGTCTCTCTCTCTCTCTCTAAAAAAATCATTGAAAACATCCTCAGATGAGAATTTTTTAAAAAAATTACAGATAGCAATCCAGTTGAGGCAGTAGTTTGATAATCCCTGCTGTAGACTCTAAAGTCTAAAGAAATGGAAAATTTCTTACTATTCTACAAAAGATATTCTTCTTGCAGTTTTCTTTTAATTAATAGATTTTTAAAGCAATTTTAGATTTATATTAACATTGAGTGGAAAATAAAGAGCTCCCCTCTCCCCCTTCCCTCATTATTAACATCTTGTATAGTGTGGTACATTTGATGAGCCAATATTGATACATTATCCTATATAATAAAAGGCTAATATGCAAATAGATCAAACGGCAGAACAACCGAACAACTGGTCGCTATGACATGCGCTGACCACCAGGGGGCATGGGTGGAAACGTGGCGGGCATTGGCCACAGTGGGATGGTGGAGCAGATGAGGGGGGGCACCACACCAAGGCAGGGCACTGGTCACTGTCATCAGGACGAGCCTCTGGTGGTAATTGAAGATTCTTTGTTCCTGCATGCTGCAGTCCCACCCAGCGCTCACACCTGCTATGGGTACTGGCCCTGCTCACACCAGCAGCTGGCACCGGAGCCACCGCTTGCACCCACTGCCAACGCCTAGTGCCAGTCTTGATCCTTTGTTACCATCAGCGAGTGGGTAGGAGCGACAGCTGCCTGCCCTGATTGCCTCTGAGGGGCAATCAGGGCAGCAGCCTCCACTGACACTCTCTGCTGACACCAGCCCCAATCGCTCTGTGCCCTCAGTGGGAGCGGCAATTTGGGAGGGGACCGAGGGTGGCAGAGGGAAGGACCAGGCAGGGGCATAGAGGATGGGCAGACACCTGCCCCTGTGCCCACTGCAGCCTCATGGCCCCAGTTCCTTTCAAGGTACATGAATTCGTGCCCTGGACTTTATTAACTAAAGTCCATAGTTTACCTCAGGATTCACTCTTTGTTGTAAGTTCTGTGGGCTTTGACAACTGTAAAATGACATGCATCCAACATGCTTGCCGATTTTTAACTCATACACTAGCTAGGAATGAAAACTTTAGAGCAT
>PVJC01038926.1:0-16516 GCA_004026665.1 Murina feae | reverse complement strand
TTGTTGTTTTGATTTGCATCTCTCGTATAATTAGTGACTTTGAGCATGTTTTCATATGTCTTTCTGCCTTCTGTATGTCTTCTTTTGAAAAGTGTCTATTTTGGTCCCTTGCCCATTTTTTGATAGGATTGTTTATCTTTCTTTTGTTAAGTTGTATGAGTTCCCTGTAAATGTTGGATATTAAACCCTTGTCAGAAATATCATTGGTGAATATGTTCTCCCATGCAGTGGGCTTTCTTGTTGTTTTGTTGATGGTCTCCTTTGCTGTGCAGAAACTTTTTATTTTGATGTAGTCCCATTTGTTTATTTTCTCTTTAGCTTCTGTTGCCCTAGGAGCAGTATCAGTGAAGAAATTCCTTCGGCACATGTTTGCAATTTCGCTGCCAGTGTATTCCTCTAGTATTTTTATGGTTTCCCATCTTACGTTTAAGTCCTTTATCCATTTTGAGTTTATTTTTGTGTATGGTGTAAGTTGGTGGTCTAGTTACATTTTTTTGCATGTATTTGTCCAATTTTCCCAACACCATTTATTGAAGAGACTGTCTTGACTCCATTGTATGCTTTTGCCACCTTTATCAAATATTAACTGGGCATAGTGGTTTGGGTCTATTTCTGGATTCTCTATTCTATTCCATTGATCTATATGTCTGTTCTTGCACCAGTACCAAGCTGTTTTAATAACAGTGGCTTTGTAGTATAGCTTGATGTCTGGTATGGAGATCCCACCTACTTTGTTCTTTTTTCTCAGGGTCGCTTTAGCTATTCGAGGTCTTTTTTTATTCCAGATGAATTTTTGGATAGTTCGTTCTAAGTCTGTAAAATATGCCATTGGTATTTTAATGGGAAGTGCATTGAATTTATAGAAAGAGAGACTAAAAAAGCAATCCCATTTACCACTGCACCAAAAAAATTAAGATACCTAGGAATAAACTTAACTAAAGAAGTGAAAGACCTCTACTCAGAAAACTACAGGACATTGAAAAAAGAGATAGAGGAAGACCTAAACAGATGGAAGAATATACCATGTTCATGGATTGGTAGAACCACCATCATTAAAATGTCCATACTACCGAAAGCAATGCCTGTGGTTCTTGATCTGGTATCTAGAAGGGTTCAGAAATCTGGAGAAGGACTGTGCATAAATTAAATAAGAATCCAGAACTGAAACATAAATTTGAGAGGCATTAGGGAGTCAGAGAAGAGTTAGCTAAGGAAGTAAGTTCTCCTTGTCTCAGGACCTCTTGCTATTTATTAACACAAATTGTCCTAAGGCAAGGTGGAGATATACACATCAAAAGGTAGGGTTTGGTACAGAATCCATTCTTAGAATGGGGAATTGCCTATGGCTGTTCAGGTGTTTGGCCAGTAGGAGTCAATAACATGTAGATTAAGATGCCTTGAGCCATCTGGGAGCAAGCAATCATCTCTTTTCAGGTTTGTGGAAATGCCCTTGCCACTCCATATAATTCTGCCCTTGCTAACATGCTAGAATTGGCTTCAGACACCATACCTCAGAATTCTCTTCTTTATAAAATGAAAGAGCAGTAAAGGAGTTTCCATAATAAACTTTTCACTGTTGTAAAGACACAGAAAAGAACTTAATGCAACATTTAGAAATTAGCTTGTATGATTAACAGCAAAAAGAAAAAACTATGCCAGCTTCCTTTTTTTAAACTCTGATTACCAGCATTCTATATTTTAAATCACTAATTCTTTAAGATTCTCTATAGTCTTATTTTTTTCTGATGCAAGACTCAGGTGGTTTTCCACCTAAATCTTTGGCTTCCTTCTTTTTTTTTAAATCTTGTGTACAGGTTTGTCTTATACTACCTAGCCAGTATTAGGATCTCTTCTTGTCTCAAACTGTACTCTTTCCTTAGGAGAATTCATCCATATTCAAAACATATTACCACCTTATTCTGGTGACTCAAATTTTATCCCTAGAAGAGATTACTCTTCTAGTTCCAAACTCTTAATACTGCATGGATGATATATTTTTTTATCCTAAAGGCACTCAAATTTATCATGTTAAAAAATAAAACTCTAATTTACCTCTCCAAATAATGGTCTCTACCAAAAGTAAAGATACTATCTATTCTGGTATAGAAGCCAAAGTCTCTCCGATATTTCTCCTTTCCTTGACACATTCAATCCATTAATAATTCAGCTTCTTCTCCTAAATATGTCTCAGTACTGTTTCTCTTTAGCTTCACCACCATTAAACTACTGCAGTTTACTTTCTCGCTCACCTGGACTACTTCAACAACCTTCTAACTTGTCTTCCTGCTTCAACCTTTTCCCCATTTCAATCCATTTTCCACAGTGCAGCCATTTCAAAATACAACTATGAACATGTAATTCTCTTTGCCATTGATCTTGAAGAAAGTTTAAAAGTCTTAACAAGAACTACAAAGCTTTGAATGAAATGAACCATTCTCATTCTCTCCAATGTCATCTCACCCTGAACTTGCCTTAGCTCTTTGTGCTCCAACTGGGAATTGAACCGTGACCTCCTGGTTCATAGGCCAATGCTTAACCACTGAACCACATGGGCCAGGCTACACTGGCCTTCCTTTAATTCTTATTCTTTCTACACTCCTTCTTTCCACAGGGCCTTTGGCTAGGAATGTACTTACCTTATTTTCTCTAGCCAACTCATACTCATTCAAAACTTATTTTTCTTTAAGACATTTATGACTTCCTTAATTTGATCAGCTCTTTCTATTTAAACTCTCAGATTATATTGTGCATATCTTTATTATGTTTATCACATATGTACATGACTGAGGAGGGTGGGAATTCTCAGTCAGCCAGAGAGGTGGCAGGTGGAAAGTGCTGTGTCTGCTGGATGAACTTGCTGGCTTTTGCTTTCCTTTTGTGTCCTCACAAGCTGTGTCTGGGAGGGAGTTGCCTGTCTCTGAGGAGACACTAGGCTTCCATCTTTATTTATAATTCAACCTTATTTTGTACTTGGTGTTTCTCAACTATGTCTTATAATTTTCAGCTAGAGGTTCCCTCTTCAAGGAATAACAACCTTTTCCTTTTACTTTCTCCATGAAAAAATGTCTAATATTTTGCTAGTTGCTTACTATGTGCAAGGTCACATCTACTAGTATTTTACCATCAGTTCTCACAAGAATCCTGTTCCATACACTCTATTATTATTTTTATTTGACAGATAAGACAACTGAGGCTCTGAGATGTTAAACAACTTAACATCAATCACAAAGCTGGTGTCAGAACTAGTTTGTGCTGACAAACTACTTTCTGATGCTATATCCTGCTTTATAAAATGATACTTTCTTCATGAAGCCTTTCTTTAAAAAAAAATACTTTTATTGACCTCAGAGAGGAAGGAAGAGGGAGAGAGAGATAGAAAGATCAATGATGAGAGAGAATCATTGATTGGCTGTCTCCTGCTTGATCCTCTACTGGGGATCAAGCCTGAACCTGGACATGAGCCCTGCCTGGGAATTGAACCATAACCTCCTGGTTCTTAGGTCGACACTCAACCACTGAGTCACACCAGTTGGGCAATGCAGCCTTTCTTAACATGCACAACAAGTTATGATCTCTTCTTGCAACTTTCTCTAAATTTTGTATGTGTTTCTATTGTGGTGAATATCATATTCTCTACTCTATATGAGTATGTGTATTCTCTGAAGTAGATTAGAAGCTCTTTGAGGGCAAAGACTATATCTACTCATTGTGTTATCCCTTTTAATGGCTTTAGAATAGTCATTTAACTTCTGAGTTAGTCAACTTCTGTTATATGACAAGGTCAGACTAATCAATGTTTGCAAACTCAAATGAGTATAGAGGCTAAACGTATAACAAATAAGTCAAATGGTCCATTTGGCTGTGATGTACTAAAGAGCACAGCTCCACTAGAAGGGAGAAGCAGCTACACAGTTGCCTTTGACTGTGGTCACACTGGAATGTATGCCTGGTGTTGGCAGTTCTCTTGCTTTCTTAAAAAAAGTCAGAAATCAGGATTTTAAAAAAAGTTTTATCTCCTGCTTTTAAAAAATTGAATCATTTAAAACAAAGAGTAGATATAGGTTAGTTAGATCTTGGTCAATGACTGGTAGATGTTTTTTCTACTCTTCCTTCAAGCTCTTGCTATGTAAAATAATGATTCTATGTAAATGAATATTCTAATACTTATACAATTTGTTCTAGAAATCACTGTTATTATAAATAGTATCGCATATAATGTTTGAAAGTGGAAAGAAAGTGAGAGAAGAAATTTCAAACCACCAAGATTTTACTAATATTTTGGAGGAACAAACATATTTTAAAAATATAATCTGAAAGCCCTGTTCTATAATTATCTGTGTGTATATTTATAAGCATAGATGTATATGTAATTAGTATATGTATTATCATATATACATATATTTATTTTACATGCAGAATTTATAGATTTACATTTTACATTTATGAAAATTTACATATGAATTTACAGTTTGTAAATTCATGCCAAAGACTTACCACAATTTTAAAGTGAAGATTCTAATTTAGCTGGAAGAAAAGAAAAAAAATGAAAGACAAAAAAAATAATTTATCTGGAAAAGGTTGAAAACTAGACAATGATGTCATTGCTTTGATAATCCAATTCCTTAAACTAGCCAGTCCTTGGGAAATGAGCAGCTTAAAAATGTTTCTGCCTGTGCTAAAACTTGAAATGACTGTTTAATCTTTCTTGGTCATGACCTGTATGCTAAGAATATATTTGAGAAGCTACATGTTTTCAAGAATGAAAATGAACTAGCTCAATCACCTCCAATAATTTGAACTATAAAAGATTTTCAAGTTCTATAACAAGAGCTCTTTGTTTCCCAGGTCACAAAAACCTTAAACCGAATAACAATCTTTATTAACATATAAAAATAGGTGGAAAGAGCTCACCACCATGAACCTGGCACAGCATGGGGTTCTGTAGGGATAATGAAAACAGGTAACATTTTTAAGGATCCAAAGTTTAGTCAGCCTCAAGCAAGAATGTAAATATTTAGCACTATTTTGTTAGCTTCTCAAGAAGATTACCCAGGAGAATTTAGAATCTCCTTCCTGGAGTGAGTTTACAAATAGGCTAGACATAAATCTAAAGGATGCTCATTTTCTTTCTAACTTTGTTAATGCTTTGTGTTTCAACATTTTGGGGGGTAAGAGTATTGTGTTAAAAGAAAGTAACTTCAAACTTCCTTCTTTTGGAGTTTCTTCCAGGTTGCAAATTGCATTTTTAGCACAAAAGTAAATAGAGATGGTTACATATTAGCCAAAAGATTTATCACAGAATAGAACATAAAATTTCATTGACATTCTGTAGATTAGAGAGTGTTAGAACTGGAGGAAACTTTAGCAGTTTCTTAGCAGTTGTCCTACCCTCTTAGTGAGTTAAGCTAGTTATCTCCAAGACCCTTTATAGTCATTTGTCAAATGAGGCAGCTGAGTCCCAGGGTCAAAGTTTATATTTACTGTAGATCAATCTCCCAGAAGAAAGGGAGTTGACTATCAAAATACCAGAATAAGTTCAGATAATGAATAATTGGCAACGATTTATATGGCATTTCAAAGAAATAGGGCAAAATTATTCTAGTACTTGAAATCCTAGAAATAACATTTTCTAGCATATCTTTTTCTTTAATCTTAAACAAATTCTAACATATCTTGTATATATATATATATATATATATATATATATATATATATTTATATATATATATTTATATATATATATATATATATATATATATATATAGAGAGAGAGAGAGAGAGAGAGAGAGAGAGAGAGAGAGAGAAGCAAACCAATTAGACATATACATGTTCAGTAATCACAGGCAGTGATGCTCACCAAAGATTTTTTTTTCCAGTTTCTAATCTAAATGTTTTGCTACTTAATGGCAGTGGAAGTAACTACGTGATATGAAGAGTAAATGTTCTTTGACATGAGCCCATAACTCTTCTTTTAGGCAGAAAGTAAATGAACACTTCATTTTTTTAGTTTTAATTCTTATCATAAAACTGCCGCAAAAGGATATTTGACTTCTATATAATTTTGCTAGATATTAAAAAGAAAAATTAATTCTGTGTCTGGAATTTTATATCATAACAAAGTTAAATAAATACATAAAAGTACATAAAATCTCATCAAATGCTAGACTCTCAAAGAAGAGAAAGAAATTTTGTGTATTGTTCTCATTGCTCAGCAGAGCTGAGAATAAGAAGCAGGTACTATTAAGTTTTAATCTTTCTCCTTTCACATCAGAATATACATAATTTTTTAAAGATTCAGTGAGGAAATTGTATGCATTTTAATATTGATTGTGACTAAATTAATAGTTCATATTTCATATGAGCCATTTAAAAACATGGACTTTGCTTTCATGTTCATCTTTCATGTAACTATTGTGTAATTTCTTATCAATAGTATTTTAATTACATTCTTCTCTTGCTCAAAAACTTATAGAGAATGCCTGTAGCTTCAGCATTTATCAGTGGGAGCTTCAGAGATAGAACTTCTGGGTCTGAATATCTTTTGCTACCTGTGTGACTTTGGAGGTTCAGTTTCCTTATGCAAAAAATGGGGGAATATATTAAAACTGATAGTATTGCTGTGAGGGATAAATGAGACAATGTTTGAAGCTCTTAACATGGAGCCTAGCATGAGGTAAGTCTTGGCGCATACAAGGCATTCAATAAAAATGGATTTAATGAATAGATAGCTACCTAGTGCTTGGAAAAGAACACATGAATTGTTCAGTCTACCATTCAAGATCTGCTCCCATATTTATTCCAAGCACTAAAATCTTAGCTTGTATAGACTAGTTAGCACTGTTCCTTTTTTAATTTTTTAAAATACATTTTATTGATTTTTTACAGAGAGGAAGGGAGAGGGATAGAGAGTTAGAAACATCAATGAGAGAGAAACATTGATCAGCTGCCTCCTGCACACCTCCTACTGGGGATGTGCCCACAACCAAGGTACATGCCCTTGACCGGAATCCAACCTGGAACCTTTCAGTCCACATGCTGACACTCTATCCACTGAGCCAAACCACTTAGGGCAGCACTGTTCCTTTTATTACAGCCAACTAATTTCCTTTCTGCCCTTGTATACCACTCAGCTTCTCAGTCCCATGCTTTCACTATTGTCATTACTTCATAGAGTGCTCTTCAGTATTTGATGCCCTAACATTTCACTTACTTTCATAATCTTGCGCAAAACTCACCTTTTCCAGGATATTGCCTATTTTTTTCCATTTAACTTAGGTCTCACCATTATTCTGTTTATCTTCTCAACACTCACATAACTAGTTTGCATAATTCTCTGCATCTGCAGGTATACTAGTATAATTTTGCATTGTTCTGAAGTCATTTTCTGTATAGATTCAAAGCACATCAGTGGCAGTGAGGAATGCATCTCCCACTTTGTTTTTGACACCTTTTTAATATCACCTTTGGCCTCTAGCTTCAAGAACATAGTTTCAGATGCTTGAAAAAATGAATCAATGGTATTTAATGACATTGAATTTTGCAGATATGAAAAGCAAAACATCAAATGGATGCAATTTCATGCTCTTCAGCTAAAGCAGGCCATGTGTTCTGACAATGAATATATATTTGTTATTATTTTTATATTTTATAAAATGAGAATGGAAAAGGAGAACACATCATTTGGTGACTGCAATGACAATCTATCTATATAAGACCCTAATATGCAAATTGACCAAACTGCACAATGACCGGTCACTATGATGCACACTGACCACCAGGGTGTAGATGCTCAATGCAGGAGCTTCCCCCAGCCCACAGGCTCCGATCAGTGGCAGTGGCAAGGGGTAGGTACAGTGAGCGAGCAGTGCCAGGCCAGCCAAGGTGGGTGTGAGCGGGGACTACCCGATCACCCCACCAGTCGCCCCTCATTGGGAGGTGGCCAGTGGCAGTGGCACGAGGCAGGGCTGGCAAGTGGACAGCACCAGACCAAGGTGGACATGAGTGGAGGCCTCAATCATCCCACTGTTCTCCCCACAGATTGGCCCTGATTGTTGGCTAGACCTAGGGACCCTACCCATGCAGGAATTTCGTGCACTAGGCGTCTAGTGGTAAGCATCTAATCTAATAAAATATGCAAATTAACCCTCACTCCGTTACACCCACAAACCATGCCCACAAGTTACACCCACCAACCAATCAGGGGCAAATATGCAAATTAACTCAACTAAGATGGCAGCAGCCATGGAGCTGGAGTTGCCCCAGGCAATGGAGGAAGTCAGGGCCCTGTGGGCCCTGAGCTCTACTCAAGGCTACAAAGTTTCAATTATAGAAGATAAACAAAGCCCAGATACCTGCCAGGCTGGGACCTTGGCAACCCAGGCTTCAAGTGGGGGACCAAGGCAACAAAGTTTCAATTATAGAAGTTAAATAAATCTCAGATACCTGCTTCCAGCCAAGCACCCCATTAGTGACCTGAACCCTGAAGAGGCTGTGGGAAGCCTGATAACGTCCCTCAGTCCCTCACCCAGGCTGGCCACACCCCCATGGGGTGAAGGTTCCCACTGGGGGGCTTGGCCAGCCTGCAAACAGCCATCAGCCCCTCACCCAGCCTGGCCAGGCATGCCAGCAGGTGGACATCCCCCAAGGGGTCCTAGACTGCGAGAGGGTGCAGGCTGGGCTTAGGGACCACCCCCCACCTGAGTGCACAAATTTTTGTGCTCCGGGCATCTACTAACATATAAAACATTACAAAACTTTCTGTCAGAGAATGAGTATACAATTTAAAGCAATATAGCCATGTTACCTTGGTCATGTCAATTTACCTCTCAGTTGCTCAGTTTCCTCATCTATAATACTGGTATAAATGAGGGTTTCAAAAATATTATCTGTGCTCTTAGATCTATCATTTTACTGTTATATTTCACATCATATACTTCAACCTAAGTTGTGTGGCAGTGTATATATGATGCTACTTCTGAATATGTAACATCTTAGTAATAATCAACTGGTACTTTTGGGGGTGTCTAAGTATATATTAAATATATCTTGCTTCTGCCTTAAGTAGAAGACATTTGTGATCTATTACCTAAGAAACCAAATGGTTTTAGAGCTAGGATAAACACAATTTAGTATTTTCTAGCAGACTGAGGATGATGAGGGAAAGTGAATCTGAAGAGTTTTTAATCCAGGGGTGGATTGAGATTTAGGTAAAATAAGGCCAGCATTTGCTTTATGAATAGGCAAAAGTGATATATTTTCTCATTCCTTCTCTCCCCTTTGTTCACTTCCCTATACCCCAAGGAACCACCCTTCCCAAAGAGGACTTTATAATTAAATCTAATTCATGATTCAAGGTCATCATAAAAAATGCTGCTCTTAAGCACAGAAACTTGCTTATTTTTTAAAGCATATAAAATTTTTAACATGTGAAAGTAGAAGAACATATATATTTGTACCAAATCACTTGCAAATCTGGCAGTGCCCTAAGTTAATGAGATTAAGGAACCATGAGAGACTACTGAGAAACTTATTCCCCAAATACCAATCCAGAATTATAAGACAGACAATACTGATTTGTCTAGTTTAATAAAAACATTTGTTCCTAGTGAATGAATAAAAATTGCTTATTCAGCCTAGCCAGTGTGGCTCAGTTGTTGAGCTACCTATGAACCAGGAGGTTCCAGTTCAATTCCCAGTCAAGGCACATGCCCAGATATCAGGCTTGATCCCCAATGGAGGACTTGCAAGAGGCAGCCAGTCATTGATTCTCTCTCATCATTGATGCTTGTATCTCTCTCTACCTCTCCCTTCCTCTTTGTAATAAATAAAAATCCTATATAATAAAAGGCTAATATGCAAATAGACCGAAAGGCAGAACAACCAGAACAACCAAACAACTGGTCACTATGATGTGCGCTGACCACCAGGGTGTGTGTATAGAACATAGTGGATGTTGGCTACAGTGGGATAGTGGAGCAGGTGAGCAGGGGTGCCAGACCAAGGTGGGGCACCAGTTGTTGTCATCAAGGTGAGCCTCTGGTGGGTACTGAAAATTTTTGAACCCATGTGCTGTGGTCCCACTCACTGCTCGCACTCACTGCCGGTGCCTTGACTTGGCACCATCAGCAGGTGTGAGTGGCTGCTGGCCCTGATCGTCCCTAAAGGCTTCTTCACCTCTTCCTGCTCCTGAGGGGCGATCGGGGCAGCAACCACCACTTGTACCCACTGAGGGCACTGGCCCTGCTTGCACCCGCTACTAATGCCGATCTTAATCACTCCACACCATCAGCGCGTGCAAGCAGGGCCAGCACCTTCAGCACATGGGAACGGTGGCTGCGGGAGCAGGGTTGATGGCAGACAGGGGGCCTGGGAGCTGTGGTGGCTGAAAGGGCTAGGCAGAGGCACGAAGGATGGGCTGAGACTTGCCCCTGTGCCTACTGCAGCCTCACAGCTCACAGTTCCTTTCAAGATGCACAAATTCATGCATTGGGTCTCTGGTATATTTTATAAAAATTACTTATTCAAAAACAACTTCCTCTACCATGCCTTTTTTAAAGCAAAATGTCTATATAATTATTAGATTATATGTTTAATGAAAATAGAAATCATTCCAATGTATAAACAAATATACAGATAATATATATGGTGTAAGAGAAGATCTTCCATAATGAGAATCAGTTTTTGAAGTTTTTTCATGTAATAATAGCCTAACATATTTTTCAGAACTTGGCACTTCATGTAGCATACTAAGCATATAGGTCTTCAAGATAAGAGATGAATTATCTGAAATGGATTATATTTATGTATTTTTAATACATAAAATAACTATAGAGATGTGTTGGTGAACCCACATGAGATGACTGATGGAGAAATACCCAGAAATTCAAGGACCCCGGGTCTAAACATCATAATAGTCATAATGTCTGAGAGACAATCTAAACGGAACATATAATAGCCAGGGAAATATGACCTCCTCCTCCTCAAGGGAGAAGACAGCAAATGCAAACCTTGAGAAAATCCAGATGTTAAATTTATCAAGCAACATCTTTTTGGTTTTGTTTTAAAAATGTGTTTTTTGTTTGTTTGTTTTTTGGGGGGCTGTCTTGGTTACTAATGCCCATATCTTGGTTGCTAATACTATTCTTTAGTAAAAGGAACCTGGAGAAATGGCTGATTATAGGGTCAGGGAAGGGAATATACAATATGAACCTGGACCATTTTGTTCTACTGCCAGAAAGCAAGGAAATGTGCAAGCAAGCAAGCAAGCAAACAAACAACAACAAAAATCCCTCAATGATGCAAATATGTCAAAGAGACACAGGACACAAATGAAAGAGGCCCCAGTGGCCAAAGCTGGAACCATGTAAGCAACAAAATAAATCAAATAGTGTCAGATTATAACCCAAAATATAAAATAAATATGCATGAGTTTATGCGGTTATAAATGATCAACAATAAAGAGCAATAACTTACTGAACCTTACATTTTTTGTATTGATATTCAAAACAACAGGGATTCAAAATAATTTTGGTGAGTGAAATAAGCTAGACATCAAAGAGTACATACTGCATGATTCTATATAAATAAAATTATAAAATTGCAAACCAGTCTATAGTGACAGAAAGTAGGTCAGTAGTTGCCTGGGAATGGAGGTGGAAGGAAGGATGCAGAGGTGCATGAGTAGTCTCTTTAGGATGACTGAACTGTTGTTTTTTTTAAAATAGATTTTATTGATTTTTTACAGAGAGGAAGGGCGAGGGATAGAGAGTTAGAAACATCGATGAGAGACAAACATCGATCAGCTGCCTCCTGCACACTCCCTCCTGGGAATGTGCCTGCAACCAAGGTACGTGCCCTTGACCAGAATGGAACCTAGGACCCTTCAGTCCTCAGGCCGACGCTCTACCCACTGAGCCAAACCGGTTAGGGCTGAACTGTTTTATATAATAACTAGGGGCCCAGTGCACAAAAATTTGTGCACTCGAGGGGTGGGGGTCCCTCAGCCCGGCCTGGGCCCTCTTGCAGTCTGGGACACCTCGGGGGGATGTCCACCTGCTGGCATGCCTGGCCAGCCTGGGTGAGGGGCTGAGAGCCATTTTCAGGCTGCCCACAGCCCCTTCAAGGTTCATGCACTGGGGGGTGGGAAGGCTGGTGAGTGCAGGCCTGGACGTTTCCCACCGGAGGGCCCACGATTGCACACGCCTGGTGGGCCCCCACCGCTGAGGGGACACACCTAGCGCAGAGTTGGGTGGCAAGCCAGGGGTGGACGCTGGTGCAGAATCCCTTGGTGGGGCCCTGCTGCTGAGCAAACACACCCGGGGTGGAGTTGGGCAGTGAACTGGCTTCAGATTCTCCGCACTGTGCAGCAGACGCTCCCGCATGCCCTGTGGAGGCCCTTAGGGGGCGGATGAAGGTAGCGGACCCTGGACGGGTGTTCCTGGACACCCTGCAGAGGCCCCAGGGCAAAGCCAGGCAGTGGACCCAGGACAGGCGTTCCTGGATGTCCCGCAGAGGCCCCCGGGGGGCAAAGCCAGGCAACAGACCCAGGACGGCTGCTCCTGCACACCCTGCAGAGGCCCCATGCTCCTGCATGCCCCGGGGAGGCCCCCAGGGGGTGGAGCCAGGCAGTGGACCCGGGACAGGTGCTCCTGGATACTCCTTGGAGGCTCCCGGGGGCAGAGCTAGGCAGCAGACCCAGGACAGCTGCTCCTGGATGCCCCAAGGAGGCCCCAGGCCATACGCCCCCTCCCACTGAGCTGACACACCTGGCACAGCTATGCCGGCCGGCCGTGGAGGCTCCCAGTGCAGAGCCCTGCCAGCCTCCATCTTGGCTGGGTTAATTTTCATACAGCCGCTCTGATTGGCTGGTGGTAACGGTCAATTTGCATGTTTCTCTTTTATTATATTAGATTTTTTATTTTATTTATTTCATTTTTAAAAGATCTTTAATTTATTTTTAATATATTCTTTTTTTAAAAATATACTTTATTGATTTTTTTGCAGAGAGGAAGGGAGAGGGATAGAGAGTTAGAAACATCGATGAGAGAGAAAGATCGATCAGCTGCCTCCTGCACACTCCCCACTGGGGATGTGCCTGCAACCCAGGTACATGCCCTTGACCGGAATTGAACCTGGGACCTTTCAGTCCACAGGCCAAGGCTCTATCCACTGAGCCAAACCAGTTAGGGCTATTTTTAATATATTCTTAATGATTTCAGAGAGGAAGAGAGAGGGAGAGAGAGATAGAAACACCAATGAGAGAATCATTGATCAGCTGCCTCCTGCATGCCTCACACTGAGGATCCAGCCCTCAACCTAGGCATGTGCCCTGACCAGGAATCGAACCATGACCTCCTGGTTCGTAGGTCAATGCTCAACCACTGAGCCATGCTGGCTGTTTTTTTTGTCTTGATACTAGTATACTTCCATCATTGTATACATGTGTCAAAACTAATCAAATGTTTTACTTTAATTATGCATAATATGTTTTACTTCAATTAGGCTCAATAAAGTTTTAAAAATTGACCCTTAATCTAGAGGTTTTTTTTTTATTACACTACAGTTCCCTCTCCTAGTTAGGGATTGAACCTCTAAAGATGGTGGACAGAGAGAAAGAATCAGATTTTATGAGGTGATCTTTATAGTTAGGGTCTCCCAGATCTTGAATCATAGTATAAGGTCAGACTTCAAATAATAGGTTGGGCTACATGAAACTGATCTTTTGATCAGCCCAAAGTGATTGAATATCAAAATTTCATATGGTTCCATCTATATTAATTTGACTTTTTTCCAGTGAGGGTGTGTACAAGAAAAGTGCATAATATAGGGATTGCATTTAAACTTAGACGCAAATTCTTAGAATGGTGAAAAGTGACATCTGTGAATTGATTCGAAGAAAGATGTTAGCTTCTCACTTTCAGAAAAATTCATAAGGCTCAATAGAGTATATGATTTTTTTTTCTTAAAATGGAAATAGCTTTAGACAATATAGAAACTTTTAAGAAATAACAATCACCCAAGGAAAATCACTGTTAATCTGGTGCAATTTTTAAGGGTAGTTTGCTACACATATGTAAACTCACATAGATAATAGTTTATTTTTCTAAAGTGGTATGGTGCCATACATACTAATTTGATAGGAATGTGGAATTTTTATTTCATGTATTTTTATTTCATTTTTATCTTGGACAGCCTTTTAAGGCAATACATAAAAGAACATTATTTTGATTTTTACCTTTCATATAGTTTTGTCATTTTTATTCTAGTTTACAGTTGCACTACTCTTAAACAACAATCTAATGAATATTCTTGTAGCTAAATCTTTGTAAAAGTACATGAATATTTCTGCAGGATAAATTGCTAGGGGTTGGTCAATGGGTAAAATCAATCTTTGGACTTTGGATATATAGTTGGCAATTCAGTAAATCCTTCATGCAACACTGTTTTTTTTAGCTTGGAGATCTTATTATTCTCTTGGTTTTCCTTTTAACCCACTGGCTGCATCTATCTCCTTGGCTGGATTCTCTTCCTTTTTCTAACATCCAAATGTTGGGATGTCCCAAAGCGCAGTCCTTGGAGCATTTTATCTGCAACGGCTTTCTACATGATCTCAGCTTGTCCCACAACTTGCAAATTTATGTTTCTAGCTCTGACATTTTCCTGAATTCCTAATTATCCACTTGAATATCTAATAGTCATTGCAAGTTTTACATACCTCAAATATTTATTCCTACTCCATGACTCAATTACTTATTATCTTCCTGTACCCTAACTTGCTTAAATCAGATGCTGAGAAACATCATTGATTCTTCTATTTCTCCCACAATCTATAGGAAATTCATTAAGGACTACCTTTAACATATATTCCAAATCTGATAAGTTCTCACATCTCTGCCTGAACTATCCTAGTCTAAGATACCACTACATCTCAGCTGAACTACTGCAACACTTTCCTTAACACTCTCTCCTTTGCCCCTCTAAGATCTTCTCTAAACACCATAGAATTGGTTATCTTTTAAAAATGTGCACAAGACTATGCCAAGGTCCTATTCAAAATCCTGCAATGACTTTCCAGTACACTTACGAAATCCATAGTTCTCTATTCCATATACACTGAGCTCTTTGTCACTCCTTAAATTCCCCCTTTATGCTGGCAGTTACCTTTGTTTTCTTACTTCATTCAATTTTCTGCTTAACTGTTATCTCTTCAGGGAAGACCTCTCTGACCATCATTGCTATGATATCACTTCTTGCCATTGTTTTCCTTCTTATCCTGATTAATCTTTTTGTCATAACACTTATGACTACCTGACACAATATATAACCATTTGTTAATTTGTTTATTTGCAAACTCTACTGGGGGTAGGACCTTTATAAATTTTCTTTGTTGTTATACATAGCAGATATTCAGTGAATAAATGAATTAACGAGATTGATTTTGAGTAAGCTTGTAATAATTTCTATTTCTACCAGCAGTAACTGAGAGAGTTTCTTGTCCTGTATCCTTGTCAACAATGGATATCATGGACATTTTTCATTTTTGCTAATCTATGGTTACAAAATAATATATCATGGTGAGAAATTATGAAAAAATGGTCATGCCCAGCCGGCGTAGCTCAGTGGTTGAACATCGACCTATAAACCAGGAGTTCACAGTTCTATTCCCTGTCAGGGCACATGCTCAGGTTGTGGGTTCGATCCCCAGTGTGGAGAATGAAGGAGGCAGCTGGTAAATGAGTCTCTCTCATCTTGATGTTTCTTTCTCTCCCTCTCTCTTCCTCTCTGAAATCAATAAAAATACATTTAAAAGAAAAATAATATGGTCATGATGGAGCTTTGTTCTAGATAGTACATAATTTAATGTGCATCTTATAACTGATGGCATCTAAGATTTGATGAAACATAATATTAGCCAGCTTGTCAATTTGCCTATCATTACAGATCTAATATAATAAAAGAGAAACATGCAAATTGACCATGCCCACCAGCCAATAAGAGCGGCTGTATGCAAATTAACCCAGCCAAGATGGAGGCTGGCAGGGCTCTGCCCTGGGGGCCTCCGCAGGGTGTCCAGGAACACCCGTCCAGGGTCCGCTACCTTCATCCGCCCCCCAGGGGCCTCCACAGGGCATGCGGGAGCGTCTGCTGCACAGTGCAGAGAATCCGAAGCCAGCTCACTGCCCAGCTCCACCCCGGGTGTGTTTGCTCAGCAGCAGGACCCCACTGAGGGATTCTGCACCAGCGTCCGCCCCTGGCTTGCCACCCAACTCTGCGCCAGGTGTGTCCCCTCAGCAGTGGGGGCCCACCAGGTGTGTGCAATCGTGGGCCCTCCGGTGGGAAACGTCCAGGCCTGCACTCACCAGCCTTCCCACCCCCCAGTGCATGAACCTTGAAGGGGCTGTGGGCAGCCTGAAAATGGCTCTCAGCCCCTCACCCAGGCTGGCCAGGCATGCCAGCAGGTGGACATCCCCCCTGAGGTGTCCCAGACTGCAAGAGGGCACAGGCCGGGCTGAGGGAC
>PVJC01038925.1:0-16532 GCA_004026665.1 Murina feae | reverse complement strand
TACATTTCTATTATCCTCTCATCACAGGTTCATGCTGTCAAATATTGTCATCCCTCATGGATGAGGATATTAGAGTATATTTCCACTCCTCTTTTTCCATTCTCCTTTCCATTTCTACCATTCTTTCCTGGTTTTGCTGTAGCCATTGGCTTCCTATTTTACAGTGCAAGAGTTCATAGTGGTAATCCTCAACTTTCAACTTATATTGAAGATTAGGGCATGGCTAAGAGCTTGTAACTGGTGTGCCTGATGGTGCTCTCGTCAGCCATGATCTGCCCTCTTTTCATAAGGAGACACTAACATGTCAGGGCCTTTCAATGGGGTCTTTAAGTATTGAAACCTCCTTTATCTGATGAAGCAACATTTATATGGATATCAATACATTTGAAGTTGAATAAAGGAAACAAACTGGAAGTCTGGCTCTTTGGCATACAATGTTTTATTACATCTCCCAGCTCCCACACCTGGCTTCTGCCCTGCCTGGGCTTCCCATTCTGCAGCCTCTCTGGGTCTGTTCAGTGGAGATTTGATGCTGGTTTCCTTGAGGACAATGTTGTAGTTTTCAATTTCATAGTTCACAAGTTGCTGGCATTATATAATTATTTGTATATTTAGGTATTTACAAAAACCCCATGTTTTAGCCCATGAGTCACCCAATTTTCAATACGATTAGTGATTTCAGACTTTCAGAGCTCTAAGAGGTGAATCCACAAACTTCTTCTATTTCAGTTTTGGCTGACATACAATATTATATTAGTTTCAGGTGTACAACATAGTGATTAAACTTTTATATACCTTACAGAGTGGTCACTCCAATAATTCTAGCAGTCACTGGACACTACTCATATTTATTACAATACTGGAGGCCTAGTGCACAAAATCCATACACTGGAGGGGGGTCCCTCAGCCCAGCCTGCCCCCTATCTCAATCCAGGAGCCCTCAGGGCATGTCCTACTGACAGCTTAGGCCCACTCTCTATGTGAAGCAGGCCTAAACCACAGTCTGGCATCCCGCTCCAGGAGGTGACCGGGCTGATCAGGGGAAGATACCATCCCCATCACCCTGCTGCTGCTGCCAGTGTTAGCTGCTGCAGCTGCCAAGGTGTTTTCATCAACACAAACTCCAGTCCCTTCACCACAAAAAAATGACAACTTTCTTTAGGCATTTTCAAGATATCTCTTTCATAGGATATGACATTTCTTTCTTTCTTTTTTTTTAATCTTCACCTGAGAATATGTTTCCATTGATTTTTAGAGAATGTGGAGGAGAGAGAGGAAAAGACAGAGAGAAACATCAATGTGAAAGGGACACTTTGATTGGTTGCCTTCTGCATGAGCTCTGACCTGGGCCCCAACCAGGGAGAAGCCTGCAACCTAGGTACATGCCCTTGGTCAGCAGGCTGAGGCATTATGCACTGAGCCAAACTGGCTAGGGCAGGATATGACATTTCTTAGGCCTCCAGCCACGGATCTTAGTTTTTTCCTCCAGGAGTGAGGTGGTAAAACCCTAGATCACCTTCTTGGATTCTTATTACCCAAGTTACCAAGAACACTGTGAGTGGTGTACCAGGAGCTTAGCCATGAGCGGTCAGAAAAGGTGGTTCCTCTGCAGCTCACACACAGAGGGACTGCTGGCATGTGGTGGCTGGCAGGCCCCCTTCTCTTTCTCCACTCTGGGCCTGCTCAAGCTGCTGTGGCATCCGAGGCTTGTCTCACCTCCCCCCAGTCTCCTCCCACCTACCTGCATGCACAGCATCCTCCTGCGTGTTCATGATGTTATGTTGTTCCAAACAATTTGCATATTACCTCTCTCTCTCTCTCTCTCTCTCTCTCTCTCTCTCTCTCTCTATATATATATATATATATATATATATATATATATATATATACACACACACACATACTAGTAGCCTGGTGCATGGAATTTGTGTACAATAAAAGGGGATTAATTAGAGAAATATTTTAATAATTGCTATTTGCTCTTTCTCTGTAATAGAAGTGTCAGAGATGAAAGAAAATTAGTAAAATATATATGAAAATCTTTCTCCTGTCAGAGTCGAGGGTGCACCATGGGACCCAGAGTCAAGTCCCCACCCACCCATGTGCACCACAAAATCACACAAGACCCAGACCTGGCCGGCCTCCCTCATTGGGCTAGATCCAGAGCTGGCCAGTCCCACCCTTGTGAATCCCCACCAGGTGGGGGGTAAAGCCTCAGGTCCCCTGACCTGGTGCCAGGGCGGGGGGCATGGTCTGAGGTCCGCCATCAAGCCCTGCCAGGTGGGAGGCACGGCTTGAGGTCTCTTGTCAAGCCCCATAGGGAAGGGGGGTGCAGCTTCAGGTCCCTGCTGATTGCTCTTTAAGGCTCGTTATCAGAACTTGGCCTCAGCTGTGGGTGCAGGCATTGTTGTGGCAGAGTGATGGTCAGTTTGCACATTCCGTCTTTATTATATAGGATACTAGAAACCTGGTGCACAAAAATTTGTGCACTCAGAGGGGTCCCTCAGCCCAGCCTGTGCCCTTTCACAGTCTGGGCTCCCCAGGATATCGGGCCTAAGCTGGATGTCAAACATCCCTCTGGCAGCCTTGGATCCCTTGGGGGATCTCCACTTGCCAGCAGAGTGCAGGCTGAAGCTGCAGTCAGACATCCTTAGGGCTGCTGAGGAGGCAGGAGAGACTCCCACCACCACCACTGTACCGGAAGCCATCAGCCTGGCTTGTGGCTGAGCACAGCTCCCCATGTGTGAGTGCACTGACCACCAGGAGTCAGCTCCTGCATTGAGCATCTGCACCCTTTTGGTCAGTATGTGTCATAGTGACCAGGCATTCCCAGTCATTCTTCTGTTAGGGTCAAGTTGCATATTACCCTTTTATTATATAGGATAGAGGCCTGGTGCATGGGTGGGGCCCAGCTGGTTTGCCCTGAAGGGTGTCCCGGATCGGAGGGTGGGGGGAGGGTCACTGGATTGCCTGGCTAGCCTGGGTGAGTGGCTGATGTCTGTTTGCAGGAGGGCCACAGTTGCTTCAGGGTGGGGATCCCTGCTGGGTGCCTGGCCAGCCTGGGTAAGGAGTTGATGGTTGTTTGCAGGCTGGCCAAGCCCCCCAGTAGGAACCCTCATTCCACGAGGGTATGGCCATCCTGGGTGAGGGGTTGATGGCTGTGTGCAGGCTGGCCATGGACCCCAGCTTCTAGTGAAGCTGGATGGAAGCAGGTATTTGGGGTTTATTTATCTTCTATAATTGAAACTTTGTTGCCTTGAGCAGAGGCCACAGCAGGTGGGAAGCTTGGCTTCCTCCATCGCTGCTTGCTCCAGCTCTGTGACTGCCTGCCACCATCTTGGTTGGGTTAATTTACACGTAGCTCCTCTGATTGGTTGCTGGGCGTGGCTTGGCATGTAGTGGAGTGACACCAATTTGCATGTTTCTCTTTTATTAGATTAGATAGATTATTGACTATACTTCTTATTATAGCAAATACCTTATGTTTTTATTCCTCTGCCCTTCTAATCAGTTATAGCTGCTTGGGTTTCCTTCCTTTAAATACCATATTTTTTGTTGTCATTTATCCACATGGGTATTTTATATAAATATTATTCATATATATTTTATGAGATGAGGGTGGTAAGATAAAGATATTTATGATTAATTAGTATAATTTACTGAGAGTCTGACCAATGATTGGACAGTGGTTCAGTAAATTTTTAATTTGTGGAAATAGTTTTATGCTTTCTAGTACATTGTGTATATCACTGGAAAAGTTCATTATATGAATCATGCAGAAATATCTAAGTATTAATGTATTAATAATGATATTATTATTATTGAAAAATTCTCTCATTAATAATTCTTGGATCTTTTTAAAATATATATATTGTATTGATTTTTTACAGAGAGGAAGGGAGAGGGATAGAGAGTTAGAAACAACGATTAAAGAGAAACATCAATCAGCTGCCTTCTGCACACCTCCCCCTGGGGGTGTGCCCACAACCAAGGTACATGCTGTAGACCAAAATGGAACCTGGGATCCTTCAGTCCGCAGGCCAATGCTCTATCCACTGAGCCAAATCAGTCAGGAATTCTTGGATCTTTTAATATAGAATTTGATTTTACATAATCTTTCTGAGTCTTTTAGCTATTTGCCAAAAATCTTCCTAAAAATCAAGATCAGAGATTTAAATATAACTTTTCCTCTATCAAAAATAATTTTGTTTTCAATGAAAAGAGGCATTTATTTTTGTAAAATTTAATGAAATGTATTCCTTCACCTTTTATACTCAAACCATTGCTGTCAGAAGAAATCATAGTTTTTAATTAGAAGGAAATTACAAACAAGAAACACCATGATATTTTATCCCTGAGTGTGGGGGAAAGAAAGCACCATTATTTTGGATTATATTAATAAATCAATATCACTTGATTTATTACTAAAATACTTCATAAAATGGTAATTAAAATAACTCTAGCTATGGATACACTTCTTACTAAAAGCATGACTTAGCTCTAATACAGTAAGACACCCTCTATCAAATGTTGCTTATCAATTCCAGATGCTAAAGATGTGAACTGCAATAAAAAAAATTAAGTAAAACTTTATTATCTTGATCATCATTATTTCACTTCATAAAGCAGGCATAAAGGTTATTTATATATTTTACAGATGATCATATAAAGTATTTATATATAAAAGGCTAATATGCAAGTGTCCCTTTGGGAGTTTGACCAGGAGACTGGAAGTTCAATTGCTCACTATGACATACGCTAACCACCAGGGGGGCAGTGTGGAACAAAGGAAGGCCCTGATTGCTCCTGATTGCTGGCCAGGCCTAGGGACCCTACCCATGCACGAATTTCATTCACTGGGCCTCTAGTATGTTATATATCTAAACAATCTGTATATTAGTCTTTTTGGACACATTTCTCATTAAAATGATTTATATGAAAGTATATTCTATAAAAATTTCAGGACTATTTCACTTTAATTACTTATAAAAGAAGAAAGTAGAAAATTTAAATCTGGAATGTGAGTTGTTGAGGATTATATCTCTGTGTGTTCTCAGTTACCTCAACATTAAGCTCTAGAATCTATAATTTTATAGCCAGGAGCCAACCTCAGCAATGAATCAGGTTTAAAATCCAGAAGCTTTTAAAAGAATCCCAAATATCAACTTCATCAGAAATAAAGGATGACGATGTAAGTTTTTACAGCCATTGGAGAAAAAAGAAAAGCAAGTTTTCAAGCTCAGAAGAGAGATAAAGGACAAGTTTACCGTGAATTCTTTCAGTTTCCCATTGGAAGGAAAAATTACTCTAAGCTACCCCTTCCTGGTATGTTTTTATGGGAAGAAGTACAAATAAAGTATGCCCAGGAAAGGACTGTGGAAAGTGACAGAAACTGAACTTACGTTATACTTAGGGCACTTCGAGTGAAAAACTGATGGGAGAGAGTGTGTCTTTGTTAGGATACAGTATAAAAGTTCAATGTAACGACAAGAAAGAAACTTGCAATATTAGTGCTACTTGAAGCAGAAAATCTTGAACATGAAAGATGAAAATTCTAGCTAATACCTGGATTCTTATTTATTTTTGGAGACTATAAAATGTGAGATAAAGTTATTCCATGAAAATGACTAACTTAGTGAAACAACAAGCTTCTAAAAATAGTTTAGTGACAGAATATATCTGATTCAAAAATCTCACAGATGTCTGTAGAGATAGTGGCCTGCAATTTAACTTTTTAAGGAAATAAAACACAAAAATGGTCATGCATTGATAATATTTTTTTAAAAAATTAACTAGGGTAACTCTCGCATTAGGTTAGGATTACAAAGACAGCCAGATAGAATATATTTATTGAATATATAGATTCCATAATTATATATATTCACAATGAGAGCAGGAATGGAAAGTACATTGCTGTATGTGTAGAGAGGGAGATGAATATTCAAGTCTAAATTTTATGCCTTAAATGAAAATTATCTCAAGCAATAGATGGAACCCAATGAATAGATTAGTTTATGTCAGGTATGAGTTCATGCAGTAGAAGACTTCACTGTTAATATTTATATGGCCTCAAACTTCAGAATGCACAAGGTTAGTTTAAAAGAAGAGTCTAATTCTTATAATACATCCCAGTTATAGCATTTTTATTTCTAAGGCAAAGTAGCTTTCTTATTTGGGAATGATTTTGTAAGCAAGGAGATATTGGACAATTAAGAAAATGAAATTCTTACTTATGAATGTTAATGAATGTATCCTAAGCATTTAGAATTTTTATAATATTAAAAATATAGATAAATGGGTAGGAAGAAGGGTTTAGGAAGTATAAATTATAAGTGTTTAATCACTATGTTGCACATCTGAAACTAATATAATATGTCAAGTATAATTTAAAAATTAAATTATTTAAAAAAACAAAAATATCTGCCTTGATAACCTGATGATAAAAGCAATATTTTTGTTATTAAATTAAATGAATATTTAGATAATTGTAATAGAACTTAAAAATAATATAAAGTTGGCCCAAAATATAATCAGTCATTTTTTTCTGGAGATAATCAGTCAATATTTTAAAATAATGAGAAAAGAACAATTGCAGAAATATTTATTTTCATATGCTTATAATTAAAATAAAATAAATCTTTTAATGCCTTCCATCTTAAGCAAATGTGTTGTAGCTGATGCTACAAGATAGTTTTGATTTAGTTTACATATTTTCAAAATATAGCATGATCATAGAAAAATTTCCAGTAGTTCATACAGAATTACTAATATAATGTTTTCTTACAAATATATTTAAAATCATTGCATGCTGCATGAGGTAAGTATCATATGTTGAAAAAAGTAAATTATTTTCTCAGATGTTATTTAGCTTAATCCAATATAGTATTCAATACATAATAAAACCAACTCTATGTTATGTACATGTGTACTTCTCCAAATTTGTCAGTTTATATTTAAATTTAGATAAGATACGAATTACAAGTTACTCTGAATTACTGTGTACTATATAATATTCAGCTATATGAGTCAAAAAAGATGTTTCACACCTGAGAATTTGTTTATAAATTTATTATTTTTACTCAATTTCTATAGGTGATACATATACTAGAGAGAGGCCCAGTACACAGAATTCATGCATAGGTAGGATCCCTAGTGGCTGCCGGCTGCCAGCTGGGGCCTCCCTTCCCTGTCTGCCGGCTGCCAGCTGGGGCTTCCTTCATTCTGCACCACCCCTGGTAGTCAGAGCATGTCACAGCGAGCAATTGAATTCCCATTCAATCGAACTCTCGAGGGGACACTTTGTATATTAGGCTTTTCTATATATGAGTTAGTATTTTTCTATATATTAATTCAGACCTCTGGGGATTCAGCCCCTGGCAAAAGGTAGCCAGCTTTTTCATTAAATTTCCTAGTTCTCAGTATTATTTTCCAAATTTGGCTCAGTCAGGTCCCCACTTACTAAAGAATCCTGCCTGTTTCCTTCACCTCTGAGGGAAAAATACATTTTTATAATTGTTTGGGAAAACAGTTCATAACGCAAGGGTCAAAAACACTGGGAAAAGACCAGAGTGACTTTCTAAAGACCAGTGGAAGTTTACTTTGTTCATATTTCAAAATGTAGAAAAATTAGACTACAAATTAAACTGGAAAACTATATGTAGGCCTAATGATAGCATTTAGAATATAATAGCCTGGTAAAATATTTGTGATGATCCTAAGCATTTTAACTTTCCACTTTTACAAGGCCATAAATTTATTTTCACTTCTCATTCTATCTATTTGCTCTGTGGCACAGAATATCCTCTACCTAATAAAAGAGTAATATGAAAATTAACCATCACTCCGAGACAAAGATGGCTACCCCCATGGCCACAAGATGGAGGCACCAAGTCCAGCTCAGCCCTGTCACTGAAGTGGTCAGCCCTGATAGCCAGGAGGTAGTGGGGGAGACAGGGGGCCCAAGGGACAGAACAGGCAATCAGAGGGGTCTGGGGGTCCTCTGCCCAGGCCAGAAGCCTTTGACAGAGGCCTCAGGCATGGGCAAGGGTGAAGCTGGTGATCAGAGCGGGAAGGGGCAGAGCTGGTGATCGGAGGGGTATGAGGGTGCCCTACCCAGGCATAAGGCCTGGGCCAGAGACCTCAGGCCTAGGCAGGGGCAAGGCTGGAGATCACAGCGACCTGGGAACCGATGGAGCCAGCAAAGCAGGAGTCTGGGGGTCCCCTGCCCAAGCCTGCATCCTAGGTCAGAGCTTACAGGCCTGGGCAGGGGTGGAGCTGGGATTGGAAGGGCAGGGGTGGAGCTGGGATTGGAGTGAACTACAAAGGAAACATCTTTTCTTACCGCTCATTGGCTAAGCTCCCTGTATGCCACTGGTAATAGTCTTAGTAACTTGGGAAATAAGAATCCCTAAAGGCGATCTAGGGTTTTTCCACCACACTCCTGGAGAAAAAAAAATGAAGGTCCACTGCTGGAGGGCTAAGAAATGTCATATCCTGCACTAGCTGGTTTGGCTCAGTGTATAATGCCTCAGACTGCTAACTGCAGGGTCTGGGTTCAATTTTGACCAAGGGCATGTACCTAGGTTGCAGGCTCCTCCCTGGCCAGGGTCCAGGTCAGGGCATATGCAGGAGGCAACCAATCAAAGGGTTCCTCACTTTGATGTTTCTCTCTGTTTTTCCCTTCTCTTCCACATTCTCTAAAAAATCAATGGAAACATATCCTCAGGTGAGGAAAAGAAAGAAAGAAGAAGGAAAGAAAGAAAAAAAAGAAAGAAAGAAAGAAAGAAAGAAAGAAAGAAAGAAAGAAAGAAAGAAAGAAAGAAAGAAGAAAGAAGAAAGAAAGAAAGAAGAAAGAAAGAAAGAAAGAAAGAAAGAAAGAAAGAAAGAAAGAAAGAAAGAAAGATCATATCCTACGAAAGAAAATTTGAAAATGCCTAAAGAAAATTGTCATTTCTTCATGGTGAAGGGACTGGAGTCCGTGTTGATGAAAACACCTTGGTGGCTGCGGTGACTGGCAGTGGCTGCAGCAGCGGGGTGATGGGGCTGGTGGCTTCCCCTGAGTAGCCTGGTTGCCTCCCACAAAGGGAGGCCAGACTTCAGCTTAGGCCCACTCCCCAAGGGGAGCAGGGAGAGGGCCTAAGCCATCAATAGGATACCTCCTGAAGGTTCCCAAGATGTGAGAGGGGGAAGGCTGGGCTGAGGAACCCCCTCCCCCCAGTGCATGAATTTCGTGCACCGGGCCCCTAGTATGGGTTAATAAAAGATCAAATAAAATTATTTTTAAAAAACATACAAAAATATCTGCCTTGATAACCTGGTGATAAAACAATGTTATAGTGATTAAATTAAATGAATATTTTCTATGTTATAGAACTTTCTGTGGTTAGACTGGTCATTGATAACATCAGCTTTCTATGCTAGTACATTTTGTGCATTAGTGCTTACTACATAAGTAATTTTCTTAGTATGTTTAGAGAAAATGTACTGCAGAATTTGCAGAAGATTCTAATTCTACATTATAAAATATGTCACTAAATTTGTCTGGAGGTTTATTCTGGTTATTTATGGTACAGGAGCTAATTGTATACATTGTGGAAGCAGGATGTATATAATGACATGCATACCACATGTGTCTAGTTGCCGTCATGAGTTTGGTATGATTTTTATTCTGATCTGTGCTTCTACAAATGCTATCCACCAAATGAGGATGAATGAATCAACTTCAGTCACTCCTAAAGACTAAAATGTCAATGGACTAAGACAATTAATTTATATAAAACATTTACATTAATGTACTTTTTATTTTTAATATCTCTGTACTGAAAAAAGACAAATTCTTTTAATACTTTTGATTACAAGAATATATTTGCATGAAAGACTGTGTATATCATTGTTATAAGTAATTTTTATATTTATAGAATTTATTTCATAGGAAATCTAAAATATCTGAACCTATTGTTTATATTATAGTTTAAGTTATTCTAATAATTAAAGTAAAACATTCAGGACCACATCAGGATGAGGGGTTTTGTTGAATATCCATATGCATCTGACATTTGGCATGCATTATGTTATATCACCTTCAGAACATAATACTGAGGTGGGTAATATTCTTTCTTAATTCACTCATAGATATCAACCAATATGTTGTATTTGCACAGAGATTACATGGGAGCCTTGGAATTCAAGCAAACACATCTGTAATAACCACTATACAAAACTATTCCAGTCACATATACTGTCATTGCCGTCACTGTCATTAAACCTCTCTTTCCCTTCAAGGGTCTGGGATGTCCTTACAGCATCTGGGAAGCATTTGCCTTGGTGGAAGTAAAAGGTCAATTCATTAATTATGAACTATGATGTTGACCTAGACATTGTTATGTTGATACTAAAAACAGCAACTTGAAGGAATTTAATCAACTGATTTAGGTATTATAGAGAGAAGCCTCTAAATCCAAGTGCATTTTTGCATAATGACATTCTTAGAACTGGTCAGAAGGACATGGGCTTTGAATACTACAACTGTTACTTCCTGTTTGCCATTCCTCCTTGGCTGGGTATTCTGGTGGCTTTTAGGACAATCTAATCTAATAAAAGATAAGCATGCAAATTAGTGTCACTCTACTACATGCCAAGCTATGCCCACCAGCCAATGAGAGGAGCTATGTGCAAATTAACCCAACAAAGATGGTGGCTGGCAGTCACAGAGCTGGAGCAAGCTGGAGGCTTGGTTGCCCTAGCAATGGAGGAAACCAAGCTTCCCACTTGCCCTGGCTGGCTGTGACCTCCGCTCAAGGCAACAAAGTTTCAATTATAGAAGCTGAATAAATCCCAAATCCATGCTTCCATCCAGCCTCGCTGGGAGCTTGGGTCGCTGGGGGCCATGGCCAGCCTGAAAACAGCCATCAACCCCTCACCCAGGATGACCAGGCACCCCAGGGGAAACCCCTATCCTGAAGAGGCTATGGCCAGCCTGCAAACAGCCATCAGCCCCTCACCCAGGCTGGCCAGGCACCCCAGTGGGACCCCCACCCTGATCCAGGACACACTTCAGGGCAAACCAGCTGGCCCCCACCCATGCACCAGGCCTCTATTCTATATAATAAAAGGGTAATATGCAAATTGACCCTAACAGCAGAACAACTGGGATGAGTGGTCACTATGACACACACTGACCACCATGGGGCAGACGCTCAATGCAGGAGTTACCATCTGGTGGTCAGTGCACTCCCACAGGGGGATCTCTGCTCAGCCACAAGCCAGGCTGATGTGTGCCAGTACAGCAGTGGTGGTGGGAGCCTCTCCTGCCTCCTCAGCAGCACTAAGGATGTTCAACTGCAGCTTAGGCCTGCTCCCTGCTGGCAAGTGGACATCCCCCAAGGGCTCCCAGGTTGCCAGAGGGATGTCTTACTGCCATCTTAGGCCTGATCCCCCGGGGAGCCCAGACTGCAAAAGGACACATGCCAGGCTGAGGGACCTCCCCGCCATCTCCCCTCCCTCCCAAGTGCACACATTTTTGTGCACTGGGCCTCTAGTCTCTAAATATTTTCCTCATCCAACATCTTATATCCTAGGTCTGCGCTAAAGATTTAAAGGGTTTACTGATCTGAAGCATTTTTTTTTTCTTTTTTAATGCTTTCATAGAATGGCCTTCAACTGTCTTTCAGCTGCTTTTTGAGTAAATATATTTCATATCACATTCTTTTATCTGAACTAGGTTAAAGCCTTTTGAAAAATTTCTCTACCTGGTCATGAGCTCTAATTTCACCTTGAGCACACCAGGCTTAGTTTTCTGAAAATATGCTCACTGAGGGACTATGTTATTTCTTCCACTGGTGAATTATACTGTTTCATGGAGTTATTTGGCTTTTCTTTATTTGGTGATACCTTTACTCACTAAGGGTAATAGTGGAGAAGACAACAGATTTAAAGAGATAGCAAAAATAGCAAAAGGTAAAAGGACTATTTACCAAATTATTAGGTAAATGACAAGGGACAGGGAAGCATGCAAGCAATTAGCAGAGTAGAGAATTGTTACTATCTCTAGGCTGAAAGGGAGATGGCAAAAATGGTGTCCTCATATTCTTGGGTGATGAGAACCAGAGAAGAGGAGCCGACCCAAAGGACCTTTGACAGCAGCAGCTGGAAGGTGATGGCAGAGAAATGTACAGGTCTCTGGTATTCTGAAAACATCTGCATTATGTTGGCTAATGGAAGCTTGGAGTCTGAAGGTAAAAAGGAACCCAGGAGATGTCCATGTCTGTCTCCTGTGGCACAGATCAGAACAGCAAAGATGAAAATACAGATGGGAGCTGTGAAATACCCAACGCAATACTCGGATGGGCAGATCTTGCCTCTGAATTCCTGACCTCTGTATTTAGCTGCTTACTTGATATTTCCACTCAAATACCAAATGGCATTGGTAGCATACAGACTTCTAAGATGATCCCCAAGGTTTCCACTTCCTGTTATATATGTGCCTTGAATAACCCTCTACCCTTGACTGTGAAGAGAGCTATAAATATGATGGTGTAGTCTCTCCCTTATTTAGATTATGTTATATTCCCAAGATGATAGGGTAAACTCTTTATGATTATGTAAATTCACATAGAATTTCTTGGTAGCTGACTGGCGGGATTCTCCTACTGGTATTCAACAAACAGCCATCATGTTATGGAGAAGACCACTAACATAATATTGTATGTCAACCGTAATTGAAAAAAAATCACACAAAAAGCTGATTTCAAAAATAAAATGAACTCATATTATAAGGTGTTAATATAGTGGTGGTATAGATCCCACTTCTTTCCTTGCATTGCCTGTGATTTAATCTTAGGAGGGATGAGTATTAAATTACATATTTTCCAGTCAAGATAATTTGGCAACTTTCTTAGGAAGACTTACATGTACACAAGCGATTCAAAATACCTTGTTTATTATAGAAGTATTTGTTATCACAAGACAGTTTTTTTTTTTACTAACAATTAAAGCCATTTAGAAGCAGAATTACTATAATATTACTGCTTGTCTTCTTACATAAATCAAATATTTTTTAAATACTTCTATCTACATACATAAAAAGAAAATATTTTATGCAAAGTAGTTGCTAAACAGATTCTTTGAATATTTGCAAAGAAAACTGCTTTAATAAAATCCTTAACATATATTCTTCATATTAGCTCAAGGAATGTGTTCTCACCTTTTCTCCTGATAAATGCACTAATAATTCATATTTGTTAACATGTCACTTCATTTTTAATACATGTTTAAATTACATTTTTCTCTGTATTTTTGCTTTTGTATTGAGGAGAATGTTTATATGCTGATAAACATGACTTTTTTTTTTCCAATTTTTAGTAGTTAGTACACATACTGTCACTTTTTGGATGGCCAAAAAAGGTTGAATTAGGCTCAATATCAAAAATATTCAAAAGATATTCTACTCTCCCCTTTTAAATTCTATCATTTAAGGCTCTTCTTTTGGGCATTAAAATATTTATTGGTGTTGATTTTCATTTAGGAATTCTAATAAAATATAAATGGTTCTGGATGAATTTATTGGAGTAAGTAATGCCTCAAGTTTAATACAAGGAACACTTTAGCAAACATTGCCTCTGGACACAGAGAAAAGAGAGAAATTCACTCATTTGTTCGAGAAAGACCAGCCCCTGAGCTCCTACAGCAGAATAACCATGAATCAAAAAGACAAACACCGGTTTTTATGGAGCTTATGTCCAAGTGGGGCACATGCCATAAACAGGAAATATGCTTAAGTCAGGTGGGAATAACTGCCATGAGGAAGAACAAATGAGGGTAAAGGAACAGAAAGTAATGGTAATGGGAGAATGTCCTTTCACATAAAAAAAGAGAAGGTCTATCTTAGAAAGTGAAAAGCAAGCAGAGGTCAGAAAAGAGTGAGATGCACAGGTGTTTGGGTAAATAGATTTCCAGGCAGAAGAAAATGAAAAGGTTGTAGAAGAATAATAAAGATCATTTCCCACCTTTATGTTTCTCACTCCCTAGAAAAGTATTTCCCTGGTATAAATGAAACTAGAGAGATTTGCGGTGACACATACTGAGGATGCCAAGATGATTTTTACAGAGCTATGCGCCTGATGGTAAGTTGTCGTGGAAATGAACCTTTGGGACAAAGATCACCCGCCACTGAGTATGCACTAAGGTTTCTCTGAAAAAAAGTCAGAAACTTTGATATGTTTTTAAAGAATTTTCTAAAAAGAATGGCTGTGAATAATAATGCTGCATCAGTGCCTAACTAGTTCTGGGTCAGCTACCAAACACTGTGTAGACAGCTGACTTAAAGTCACTTCCAGTCTTTCTGTGAAAAAAGCCTATACGATTGTCCTGGAACTTTTGCCTGTGGGTGGGGGACAGTCTTTTTATTTGCACACATAGGAACCCACAGAAGGGAAATTATGTTTGTGCTCTCGGTCTGACTTACTCTAGTTCACTGGTATCTTCCAGATTGAAGCTTATGTCCTCATCAGGCACCTTGATTTTTGCAACTGACACTAGGAGCCACCTCAGATTGCCTGGCTTCAGTGGCCAAGAGGACAAATGCACACAGACTCCGGGTGACTATAACCAATGGAGAAAGAGTAATTAATTGGCTAATACCCATAGGGAACAGCAAGAGGCAATAATCTGAGGAACCCAGAATTTCCATATAAGAACCCCATTAGCTTATCTACATAGTTGTATAAGCTTTATATGAACCACATATCTAAGAGCTAACTATAACCCTTTCCTCAGATGGTGGGCACTATCATTGGGCTCTCCCTCTACTGTGCTCAAGAGTGTCAGTGTCTCCTGCAGGAGAGCTTTTACATGTGTCTGGTGCCACGATTTTTACAACTGGTTCCCCAGTTTTTTATGGGTGCTATCCAAGGAACAATTCTGAATCACCTGGTTTTGGTGGAAACCAGAATTGTGTTCCTGGGTTACGTGGGACTGTAACTAATGGAGAGAGAGCTTTTGGTCTGCTACTACTCCCAGGGCATAGTGAAGATACCAGACTAAAAAAAACCCTCAGTCTTCCTGTGAAAGAGGCCTATTTGTTTACCTTTGAACCTTAGCCTAAGGGATAGGCTTCTGGTTTGGCACATATTTAGGGGACTACTAAGAAACTCCATGAGAATGGAGGCAGGTAACACCATTTTTGCATTCTATCTTGCCTGAGTCCAGATCACCAATATCTCCTGGGGGGGGGGGGAGGAGCGGAATCTATACACTCATCAGGCACAAATGTGCTGAGTGGCACTGGGAACACTTTTAAGTCACCCAGGTCTGGTGACCAGTGGGATCTGTGCTTGCAACTACATAGTACTGTATATATTCACATGTTTTAAAAGCTGCAGCCAGAGCAACTAATCTCCAATCAGCCTAATCTAGGAGCTAATTGAGATTATTTTCTTTGGAACACTGACAGGTCTTGGCATTCTCAAGTACTAGAAGCCACTAAAAGTTAAAAAAAAAAGATTGTTAAACAATCACAAAGATTTGAGAGCTAGGGCAAATTTGAATAAGGTTCATTTTTTATACAGGTCACTCCTTTAAGACTTGGAAAGGACAACCCACTGGACCAGAGCCAGGAAGAGAAGCCTGCATCTGGCAGTGAAAATCAGTGGGGACTCTGTCCGCTTGGAAGAGGAGAGAATCTGCTAGAAATCCAGGTGTTCCCTTAAAGGGCCAACACTCAGGATCTTGCTTTTGGACATTTGCCCAGGGCTCTGATAGAGGAAAGGAAGTACAGGGCATATGAGATTCATAAAGAAAAGCACTGGGTAACATGGCCCTGAAGAGAGATCTGGAAGGTCAGCTACTGGGATCCAGGCCCTGAGTCAGTGTCCTACACCACTCTCAGGTGCCATCTTCCCAAGATGTGGCACTCCTATTCTTACAGCACCAGCTTGCAGAGTGCACTAACCCAGTCCTCCAAAACGGGTGACATCACCCTGCCAAACATGATTCCTACAGAAAAATCTGTTTTGGGCACCCAAAAGGGACCTATGGTGCACTATTTTTTTTGAAGAAGCTTTAGGCAGGCAGACACTCAATTAAAATGTGTGGCTTTGGATTGAGGGCCAGTCTTACACCACACCTGAAGGCTCAGCGAGGACCACCACTGTCAGACTATTTTGGTATGTTCTCCCAAGTTCCAGTGGCCTCACCCTGCTTAGCTCAGTTCCAAGGAGAGGAGAGGGAGCTGTTCAGAGCTGGGACATTTAGAGTGAGTCTCCCTCAGAGGTTCCTGTTCAGGGTTCAGAAGGGTATAGCTTTGGAGCTGGGGGAAAGTGAAGTGCATGCTCCCTTTCTGCTGGCTCAGCCAGCACCACTTCCAATGGAACATTCGTCTGATCTGCCCACTGAAGTCCCAGTAGCTCTTCCCTGAGTTTGTTCCTGCAGTTGGGATAAATGGCTGTACCTAGACTGAATCTGAAGTGTGCTCTTCTTGAGGGAACTAGAATTGGAGATGCTGAAAGAAACTGAGTAGTATTGCTCTGGAGTGGGGG
>PVJC01038924.1:0-16520 GCA_004026665.1 Murina feae | reverse complement strand
CATTTCTAGTTGGTCCTTTATCATATCCTTGAGGGTCTCATCATATTTATCGGCAGTCTCTAGAAATTTCTTGAAAAACCTAATAACCGTGGTTTTGAACTCTATATCCTGTCGTTTTCTTTCCTCCGTTTCTTTCATTTGTGACCTGTTTCGTCTCATCGTTGTGGCTTCTTCCCTTTCTGATTTAGGTGATCACTGCGAGGGATTAACCTCTAAGCCACTTGGTTATGAGAGTCAGCTGTGTCTACAGTGGAAGAACTTCTGTGCTGGAGACACCCTTATGGGGCAAGAGTTGTTTCAGTGGAGCTTTTATGCTCACTGCATCTGCCCCGAGTGTGTTCCTTGTGGATCTGTTTTGTTAGTCCCACTCTGGTCGCTGGGTTGGGGCTGGCTCCTGTATCTTTAAGGAGGTGTTGCTGCAGAAGCCTCTGACGCACTTGGGAGGGGCGGGACCTCGGGGAGTTCGCCGGGCGGGGCGGAGCAAACAGCTATGGTGCTTTTCAGTGCTGCGCTGAGAGACGCCAGGTCTCTGTGTCCCACGATATTTGCTGCAAGCAACGCTGAGAGAAACCCGTTTTGGATTTCCTTCTGATGCCAGTCTCTGGGTGTCTGGGACCTCCGAAACTCGTCTGGAGCTGGAGTTCAGAGCCGCTGGGAGCTTGTGGCTCTCTCCGTTTTGCAAAAGAACCACGTCCCCCGGCGCCAGCCCTTCCCCGAGCCCCGTGCGCGCGCCTCCGTACCTCTGTACTTTGCTTCCGCCACTCCTCTGAGTCTCAGACTCTTCTCTAGTTGTAGGATTTTCACTCAGCCAGCCTTCCTGTGGGTGCGAGTGGTGTCCGTGTGTTCTTCTCGTGGTTTTTCTGAAATAGTTGTTCACAGCTGCATATACGGTGTCTACCCTATGCCGCCATCTTGTTTCTCCGAAACGGTTAATTTTAATATTTCGCTTTTATAGAGTAGATTATTTTCTTATTCAAAGTCTCAACTGCCCTACTCATTATAAAATTCAAATTCAAATGAAGATCCAATGCTGCTAACTCACAAATTTGCATGTTCAGTCTTGACCTCTCCCCTGAGTTGCAGATGTGTAGATCCAAGTGCTTTCTCGACAGTTCTATGTGCACATCTAGAAGGCATCTCAAGTGGAACGTGTTCCACATACAGCTCTTGATGCATCCTCCAAACTCGGTTCTTCTTTTAGCTTTCCCATTTCAGCAAATGGCACTACCATCTTCCTAGTCGAGTTGTCCAAAGTTGTCTTGGTTGCTCTCTTACCTTCACCCTCCGCAAGTCTTGTGAGTAGAGTTACAAAACATAACCCGAATCTCACCTCTTTTTTCATCTGCATTCTCCACGCCATCACCACTGCCATTCTGCCTGCATGCTGCTGGAGCCGCTGGCAGCTGGCCTTGGTACCTGAGCACCTGCTATGGTTTCAACTGTGTCCCCCAACAAGATTCAGTGAAGGTCTAACCCCTAAGAACTTGCACATGACCTTACTTAGAAATAGTTGACTGGGATGACAGCTGGACTAGCTTCATGGGCCAGACACCTGGGCAGTCACACAGGGCCTGTGCTCAGAGGTCCTTCCTCTATGGTTGCCATCTTGAAAATCTTAGTAATTTTCACTAAGTTTGTGTTTGAAAAGTGAAAACCAATGGGACAATGCAGCATGCCTGGGGACCTCCTTCTGTTTCCCTGGGACTTGCTGTCAGTCGCCTGCACCCTGCCCAGCTGTGCCCTCTCCACTCTTGCCTAGGACCCTTGTTGCCCTCTGTCCTGGGGAATTGGTGTGGGAGCCCATATTGCCAGGTTCCTCTGCACCCTTGGTGTCTCATACTGGACAACGTGATTTTTAAAAAATACATTTTTATTGATTTCAAAGAGGAAGGGAGAGAGAGAAACATCAATGATGAGAGAGAATCGCTGATCAGCTGCCCCCTGCACACCGCCTGACCGGGAATCAAACGGGGTTCACAGGTAGATGCCCCACCACTGAGCTATGCCCTATGCCCTCTCACCTACTACTGGCCCAGGTCCCAGGACATCCCCACACAGAGGATGCAGTCAGTCCCTTGGGGTTACCAGTTCCCTGTAGGTTAGAGCAGTGGGCACAGGGAAAAGGGAGGGTCACTTCTCCACTTCTCTGAGGCTCTGCAGATTTATTTTGCATTGGGTTCTGCAAATTCTGTAGCTGGCCCTGCATGGCAGGAACCCGGGGCAGTGAAGCCACAGAGGAGAGGAGGGAAGACAGCAGAGAAAATGACTTACTAATTTCATCAGTGGTTGGCCTGGGATCAGGCGATGAAGCTTTCCTTTAAGAAACTTTATCGACACTGACCAGATTTCTTACCTTTAATCACATTATTTTTCAGCCCTGGAATGTCTTCTCCTGGTCTCTCTGATTCTCTAATTTCTTATTTTTTAAACGCTCAAATCAATACTCACGTCTCCCACAAGACTTGTGGCCCAGTCCAGGCGACATTGCTGATTCTCCACACTGAACTGGGGCTCTCTGTCTTTCCCAGCAGTACTTGAGAGTTAAACATGGAGTTCTTATTAGACCTCCAGTGTTCACGGCTTGGCTTTGTTATTGAACTTGCATGTGTTTATGTTTTGTTTGCATGACTCTGTTCCTGGCTCAGTCTCTTAGATATGCATGCAAAAGCACTTGCTGATTGAATGACACGTTGGTATGTCATGGCCTTTTTTGGAAAACAAACGAAGGATTAAGACCAGACTTCCTTTAGAAGTTACTGACTGGTTGAAATCAAACTTCTAATATAAGTGATTTTGGGAAGAAGTAATAAATTAGAAACTGACAACTGAAAAAGGAATATTTCAGCTAGTGAAAGTGGTTTCTATAGCAGTGAGTTCGTTTAATTTGAACCTTGTTTTTAGCAATCACAAGGTTATTATAGCTCTGAATGATTAAACGTAATTTTCACTGTGACATGAACATGCGTCCCTTCCAGATCCACAAATTATGTGTGTACTCCCAACCCTGAGGGTGAGATTCTGGGAACACAGGCAATATCAGCCATTGCTGAGCTTTTGGGAGTTTACCCAGACTTTGGTCCATATCTCTTCGGGCAGTATTTTGTCTTTCTCTTTGCCGGGTTTGCCAGATTTTGGCAATTTCCTGCATCTCTTGAGTTACCAGTATTGCAGTTCCCACTGCACGATCCACTACAGAAGGCCCCCCAATACTGTGAAGCACCCAGGACCAAATAATGCTCCTTTTCTGTTTTCTCCCAATGACCAAGGTGGACACAGGAGCCGTTAGCGCCATTTTCTGAGGATTTTTTCAGCTCATGCTTTAATAGCTGTGGGTGAAGTCAGTGTCTGCATTTTGCACAGAAACTGTGTCCGGCAGTGCTCTTGTTTTCTTGCTCTGGTGGAAAAGAGAGCCGAGGACCTGCTTTCCTCCCTGGACCTCCCAAGGAGTTTAAAAACACGCTTTGCGTTGTATGATAAGGTCTCTATTTTTTCTTAAAATATTCACAGAATCCCATGACAGAAAACAAACCAAGATTGCTCTATTAGTCACCCAACAACTAGAGAAGAAAGCCACTCACTTCTTCAGTGCTTCCTTTCACAGCAATCTCAATGACCCGACAGACTCATGGAACTGACTTATGAAGCAGTAGGAACGTTGCGATGGGATGTGGCTCTGTAGCTCTGGACAGCATTTCAGAGCGCCCTTGAAGGTCCTCTGCTGCCTCGGTTCCACCTCACTGCCACCTGAGATTCAGACCCTTGTCCCTCCCAAGAGTGCCCCAAGAGTACTCCTTCCACCATGTTGCCTCTGTCACCCTGGGCCTTCCTGGATCCCACAGACCCTCCTGTGAGGTTGTCTGCTCTCCTCTGGCCTGTGTGGGGCTCAGAGCTCAGCCATGCCCTGTGCCCCTGACCTCTTGCCCTGGGCTGCAGCCTCCTATTGGGTTAAGATGGGTTGACCCCCTCAAGGTGTCCTTACTGGCAGAGGTCACTTCTGTTAGGAAAGGGGAGAGATGGAAACCTAGTTTTCAAGTGTTTGCTCTTGAGCTCCGTGCTGGGAGGAGTCTCATTCACATGTCATCTCATTTAAATAAGTGACTTTGGAAGCAGAAATCATTGTTTTAGCCCAGCCAGCATGGCTCAGTGGTAGAGCATCAACCTAGGCAGTCACAGTTTGATTCCTGGTCAGGGCATGTGCCTGGGTTGCGGGCTCGATTCCCAGTGGGAGGCATGCAGGAGGCAGCTGATCGATGATGCTGTCTCATTGACTGATGCTTGAATTTCTCTCTTTACCTCTCTCTTCCTCTCTGAAATCAATAAAAATGTATCTTAAAAAAGAAATGATTGTTTTAATTATATAGAAGGAGAGCCAGAGTCAGAAGGATTAACAAACTTGCTGAACTGCATTATATTCCCGTGGTCTCCAACTTGGGGTGGGTCTTGGGAAGGTGCTCCGTTGATTCTAGTTGATTAGCCACTAACCACATGAGAGCTCTCCGATGGGCCGGTTTCTAAATGAACTTGTGGCAGATAGAGGATTTTGGGGGAAAATGAAGTCCATTTCCATTTGACCACATTAAGTCTCTGTTAATTAATGACTGAAAATAGCTCTGTATGGTCACATAGGATGCCAAGTTTGTCTCAAGAATTATTCAAATGTGGGAATAATTTGAGCTGCAGAACTCAAACTGTAAGCATTTGGATAATAGACATTTTATTTAGCCTAAAACTAAAAACTCCACTGAAAACACAAATATTATTCAAGCTCCTACCTCAATTGCTGGCGCCTTCTCCCTCGGGAAAGAGCTTCCAAAACATACAGTATTTGGACATAGATGTTATTTGTTGGCCTAGTTTCTCTTCTGTTGGGAAGTAACTGTAATAGTATTAACATAGTCACACCCACTTAACAGTGGTTGGGATATTTTCTGAGAAATATGTGCTTAGGTGATTCTCTTGTGGTGTGAACATTATAGATGTACTTTACACACCCCTAGATGGAACAGCCTACTACACATCTAGGCCACATGGTGTAGTATATTGCTCCTGTACTGCAAGCCTGTATAACATGCTACTGTACAAAACAACATGAGATTAAATCAAGCACAAGATAAATGATGTAATCAGGAGACAGGGTAGACATGAGATGTATGAGGCTGCTGCCAGCACAACAGGGCGTACTGTTTCACAGCAAACTTAAAAGAAAAATTTCAGTAGAAAGAGCACACTGTAAAATAATAATAAAAGTATAATAAATACATAAACCAGTAGCATAGCCGTTTATTATCATTACCAAGTACATAATTCTATGTGCTGGACTTTTGCACCACTGGCAGCGCTGTAGGCATATTCACACCAGCATCACCACACTCACATAAGTAAAGCATTGTGGGGAGAGTCCAGGAGGCAGCTGATCAATGATTCTCTTGCATCATTGATGTTTTTATCTCTCTCTCCCTCTTCCTTCCTCTCTGAAATCAATGAAAAAAAAATTTTTTTAAAAAAGAGTTAACCAGATTCCAAGCCAATTTGATGAGAAAAAGAACGTGTCCAGGAACTTTCTGGTAAAATTGTAGAACTCTAAAGAGAAAAAATGCTTTTCTAAATGCTTCTAGGCCCTAGTGGTTTAGCTCAATGGATAGAGCATTGGCCTGTGGAACAAAGGGTCCCGGATTTGATTCTGGTCAAGGGCACGTTCTTTGGCCCAGGCCCTGGTTGGGGTGTGTGCAGGAGGCAACCAGTTGATGTGTTTCTCCCTGCTTTTCCCTCTCTCTTCCACTCTCCCTAAACAATCAATGGAAAAATATCCTCGGGTGAGGCTTAACAACAACAAAGCTTCCAGGCAGAAAGAACTAGAAAAGACTCAGCTTTGCCCTGGACTTCACTTCTGACATAGTTGATCGCCTATCCTTTGTGAGGATTCTTTCACTTACTAGTAGCTCCTGCATGCATCTCTGTTATCCTCTTTTCATCATGCTTTTTAAGAAAACACAAATCTTTATATTCTCTGGATATAAAAATATATATGTCCTTTGACTCAGCAATTATACTTCTAGGAACACAATCTATAGAAATAAAAATGCCAGGTGTGTGTGTCAGTGGTTGAGCATTGACCTATGAACCAGTAGGTCATGGTTCAATTTCCCGTCAGGACACATGCTGGGTTGCGGGCTCAATCCCCTGTGGGGAGTGTGCAGGAGGCAGCCTATCAATGATTCTCTCTCATTATTGATGTTTCTATCTCTCCCTCTCCCTTTCTCTGAAACCAATAAAAACATATAAAGAAAAAAGTTGCTATAGCTTAAAAAAAATATTAGGTATAATTTACATATGTGTAAGAATGTCTAAAATGGCAAAAATGTAAACAAAAGGAATAACTATTATCAAGGAAATAGTCAAACAATTTATGGAATATATTGAAATGTTATATAAGCATTAATGAGGATGAATAGAGCTAAACCAGTTGAGTTGACAGTGTTAAGAAAATCAAGATTAAGAAAACTGTCTAATGTGTTCCCAGAATGTATATATAGGGTGTCTCCCCAAAATATTTACACACACTTTGAATAATTATAAAAGCAGTGTTTATTAAAATACAAATCATTTTCAAAATTGAGCTATCAGCGGTGAATGTTTGTATACATTTTTTTGGACACCCTGTATATAGTATATGTTTATATGTATAAGTATATGCAATTGTAGAATGTAAACTCCAATAGCACAGGAACTTTATTGCTCACCATTAATCTGCAATGCTTACAGGAGCAGTATAATATCAGAGACAAAGTTGGAAAGGCAGACACCAGATTGTGTGATTGTAAGGGTAAAAGGGGTTTAAGAAAAACCCCCAAGTAGCTCTACATTACTGCATTTATATATTTATGTAAAATTCTATGTATATGAATGAAGAAGTTTTTAAAAAGTAATACAAACCAAAAATGTTCATATACATTTTGCATTCTACAGCATTATATATTTGTGCTTATACATAATATTTATATTTATTTTAATGCAAAAATATTTTAAAATAAAGTGTTTTATATTGAAATAAGCCAGTCAGAGGAAGACAGGTACATATGATTTCAGTCATATGTGGAATCTAATGGACAAAATGAACTAACAAGCAAAATGGAGACATTCATAGATAGAGAATAGGCTGACAGCTGTTTGGAGGGGCTGGAGGGCTGGGTCGGGGGTGGGTGGAGGAACTGAGCAAAAAAGAAAAAAAGAAGAAAGAGAAGAAACTCCTGGACTTAGACAACAGTGTGGTGATCAAGGGATGGTGGGAGGGGGCGGGTGGAGAGAAGTGGAGGAAGGTATGAGAGGATAAATGGTGATGGATGGAGACTTGACTTGGGGTGGTGAGCACACAACACAGGGTGCAGATAATGTGTTGTGGAGTAGTGCGCCTGAAATCTGTATAATTTTGTTAATCAGTGTCATTTCAATAAATTCAATAAAAAAGAAAAATCATTTTAAATTACTTGTATGGACTTCTTTCAAAAGATTCGTTCTCAATTCAAACAGTGACTATAGTATTAAAGAATAATTAATTTTTAGATATGGCTGTAACAGAGCTATGGTTATGTTAAGCCAAACAATCCCAATGAACTCCTGATCTTTGTGAAATATGTACTGAATTATTTATGGATGAACTGATAGGGTGTCTCAGTGTGGCTGGAATGGGTTAAAGTGTAGAGGCCACATAGAACAAGATTGGCATGTGTGTGTTGACAGTTGTTGAAGCTGGATGATGGGGATATGGGGGGTTTATCATATCATTGTAATTTTCTACTGCAATGATATACTATTGAAATTTCCCATATAAAATGTTTAAAACTAAAAATGTACAGTTTCCATAATCACTCTCTTTATCTAACTCTCAAAGTTATATTTCATAGCAATAATCCATTCTAGAGTGTTCCTTAAATCTTCATGTTTGCTTGGTAGTTGTTAATTCAAGTTATTATTTGTGGTACTTTATTTTATTTATGTATTTATTTTTAAAACAAATATATTTTATTGATTTTTTTACAGTATATCATTGCAGTAGTACAGTTATATGATAAACCCTCCATATCCCCATCATCCAGCTTTAACAACTGTCAACACACACATGCCAGTCTTGTTCTATGTGCCCTCTACACTTTAACCCATTCCAGCCACACTGAGACACCCTATCAGTTCATCCATAAATAATTCAGTGCATATTTCACAAAGATCAGGAGTTCATTGGGATTGTTTGGCTTAACATAACCATAACACCATTACAGCCATATCTAAAAGGGAGAGGGATAGAGAGTTAGAAACATCGATGAGAGAAAAACATCAATCAGCTGCCTCTTGCACACCCCCTACTGGGGATGTGCCCACAGCCCAGGTACATGACCTTGACTGGAATCAAACCTGTAACCCTTCAATCTGCAGGCCAACGCTCTATCCACTGAGCCAAACCGGCTAGGGCTATTTGCGGTACTTTAAAGTATAAATGAAATCTGTTCAGTAAGTCAACTTTGAAAGTCACCCTTTATTAAGATAAACAAATAGGTCAGTTTTTAAACTTGAATTTCACCTTTTGTCAGGTGGTTTTCTCTTTTCCACGTGAAGATAAATGACAATTCCACCCTACTGCCCAGCTCCACTTCCTACCAGTGTGGTACTGTAAGTGTCAGAATTACTGTCTGTTTTCTGTAGAAATTTCTTAAAATACAGACATTTAGAAACCATTCTTTTGTGTTATTTTACAAAGACAGTCCTCCTTCCAGCAACCAACCAACCCATCACCCAACAGAGGTGGCCACTCACTCAACCAATTAGAGGCACTGTGAGGGACAGAGAGGTAAAAACTGTCCAAGGAGATGAGTCTAATTAATTGTCATTGCCTGATAAGACAAGTTAAGGCCTAAGTTCTGTGGAGAGACTGTAGATGCTCAAATCTATGCTTAAAACTGACATGCCTCTCCTGACCACGGGAAATCCCATGGAGCTTGAGTAAGAGCCAGGGGACTTCCACTGTCACAGACGTGGAGGAACTCCTTACTGTATCCTGCCAAACACCACACCCCTTCCGAGGGAGCTTCTTACTCAAGGGACGTTACCTCAGAATAGCATGAGTACTCAGAGAGGGTCAGCCCTTTGTTTTTAGTGAGTGGGTCTTAGGCTCCAACATCAAAATGGAAAATTCCACATCCAGACTTTGATGAAACTGAATGCTGCCTCCATTGAGACTGGAACCACATGGCGTGGGATTCTGCAAATGAGCAGATGCTGTAGTAGAGAAAGTGGGGGACAGTGGCGGGTGGCAGACCCATGTAATTTTATTACCTCTCTTTGTATGTTGCAAATACAGTCCCACCAAATATCCATTTGCCTCCTTTACATATGATGGCCTTCCTTATAATTAGGTTGGGTTCATATGACTAGTTCTGGCCAATGGACTCTGAGAAGAATTAATGTGAATTGATTTAAGGCAAAGGTAATTAAGAGCCTGGAATAATTTCCCATCTTTCTTCTTTCCTTGCTGTTATGAACTTGGCAGCCAGATGTTCCAGATGGCACACTACAAGATAGAGGCCATGTTGGTCTTTACTGTGTTAAGCCAGTGAGATTTGGGGCCTTTTGTAGTCCCACCCCAAGCTATTAGGTCCTAATCACTAACTTGAAAATGGAAAAATGGTCTTTGCAGATGTGATTAAGGTAGGAATCCTGAGATGAGATTATCTTGTATTATTTGGTGAGTCTGAAATGCCATCATTAGTGTTCTTATAAGAAAGAGCCATACACACAGGGAAAGATGATGTGACCATGGGGGACAGAGATTGGAGTGATGTGGCCACAAACCAAGGAAATGTATCCCCTCACAGTTCTGAAAGCCGGATGTCTGAAATCAGTAACACTGGGCCACACAATCATGAGCAAGGGCAGACTATAGCGCCAAACAATTGAACAAACTCGGAGCTGATGTTGATTTATCTTCAAATGTGTTTTTCCATTTTTTTTGGCAAGTTTGCTCTCAAGTGGAATCAGCTGCAGAAAAGAAATATCTCTGTAGGGCCACCTTCTCTTTGAGCTTTGATGGGGGATCCTTCCTTGCTTCTCTTAGCTTCTGGTGGCCCTAAGCATTCATTGCAGGAGCATGACTCCAATCTCTGACTCTGTTTTCACATGAGCTATTCTGTGGCTTCTCCCCTCTGTCAGCATCGCCTTCTCTTCTCATATGGACACATCTGTTGAGTTAGGCCCTCCCCAGGTAATCAAGGATTGTTTCTTCATTTGGAGACCATTAATTTAATCACACCTGTAAAGACTCTTTCTCCAGAAAAGGTCATATTCATAGGTTCTTAGGGCTATATCTTTTGGGGGTTACTGTCCAACCCACTTGTTTTTAGATAACCAGTCTGGAAAGGTGTTTCCAAAATATAGATTCAGTGAAATATTTTATTCATTGAGCACTTGGCCTTTATTTAAAGAGCATATTTTTAAAAAAAGAAATATGAAAGCTATATTCCTATTTGTATAGGTGTTGAACAATCATTACTTTATGTAAAACATGCAAGATCCAGGACTGCCTGTGTATTGTTCTGTATTAGGTGGAACATACGTCCTATTTAAGTTAGTAACTGCTTTCTTGGTTTTGTATTGTTGGTCTAGAATGTCATCAGTGTCTGACATACCAGTGCCATCTTTACTATGATGATTTGATTCCTGTTGTTAGGATGAGATGCTGCATGAATAGTTTATGACTATAAATTCCAGGCTTCAAATTCATCAAAGTAGATAACAAAATCAACATGTTTATTTAATAATGCTAAACTCAAACCAGAAATTGACTTGAAATACTTCTAAATATCTCAGTGTGTGCAATCCTTTGGTTCTGTTGAATAGGTTTAGGTTAGGCATTCTTCAAAATTTGATGGCTTAAATTCTAAAATAACGTACAGTTGACCCTTGAACAATGCAGGGGCTGGAAGCACCAACTCACCATGCAGTTGAAAATCTATATGTATTTTCTGGCATATAAGACGACTGGGCGTATAAGACAACCCCCAATTTTTGAGAAGATTTTCGTGGGTTAAAAAGTCCAGACGGAGACTGTATGTGGCACAAAAAGGAGCCGACTGGAGACACTTGCAATCTCTGTCCAGCTCCATTGATGACCCCCAACTTTTGAGAAGATTTTCCTGGGTTAAAAAGTCATCTTGTATGCCAGGAAATATGGTAATTTTGACTTTCCAAATCTTAAATTGTCCCTGGACTCCATGGGGGATTTGGTTCTAGAAGCCCCTGTAGATACCAAATCCTCAGATGCTCAAGTTCCTTATATAAAGTGGTGTAGATCAGCCCTGGATTATCTGGATGGATAGCTCAGTTGGTTGGAGCCTTGTCCTGTACAGTAAAAGGTTCTGTGTTCTATCTCTGGTCAGGGCGCATATGGGAGGCAACTGATCGATATTTCTCACTTAGATGACTTTCTCTCTCTCACTTCCTCTCTCCAAAAAATTGAATAAAAAAGCATATCCTTGAGTGAGCATTAAAAAAAATGACATAGATCAATCTATACATTTGGCCCTCCTCAATCACAGACCACCCACTATGGATAAAAACAGTATGGGTATTTGTTGAAAAAAAAAATCTGCATATAAGTAGACCTGCACAGTTCAAATCTGTGTTGTTCAGGGGTCAAGTGTATTCGCGGCTCCACAGAAGTAGAGAAAGTTAGAGTACTAGAGGTTTGAATTGTTTTTAGATAGCTTCATTTAAAATGAAAATATTTGGAATCAATTTGAAATCTGGCCCAACCAAAAATTATAGAGAACCCAGAGATTTACTGTGTGGAGACAGAAAGGATCCTCCACTCTCTGGGGACTCGGCACCATTCCTGGCTCTGTGACTGGACTGCAGGGGAAGTTGTACAAGTTGAACCTCTTTGGGCCTTGTCTTTCCTCAGTAGTAGTAGAGTAATGGAGCAGTGGATCTTTAAGATTCCTCCCAGCTCTAAAATCCAAGGACTCCCTATAGGGGGGCTGATCTTACAATAGACCACCCAGGTGGATAGTTAACTCTAGAGCAACCTCATCATTTGACCCAAGGGAACATGCCCCACTAGGTCATTGCCACATAATCATGAGCAAGGGCAGACCACAGTGCAAAAACAATTGAAACAGAAACTTGGAGCTGATGTTGATTTATCTCTAAGATGTGTTTTTCCATTTTCTCTGGCAAGTTTGCTCTCGAGTAGAATCAGCTGCAGAACAAGCTGGCAGGATGCTCACAGGCCCTTCTGCTTGGGGAAGGTTTCCGAGTACCGGGCCCCTCCTGAGAGCTTCTCTGTTCATCACTTTCACCATCAGCTCTTCTGGGGGAATGGCACCCGGGCTGTCACAGAGGGAGGCTTCTTCACTGGGGGTCATGTCAGCTTGACACCTTCCTGCTCCCTCAGGAGATGTGGCGCCCCTCTTCCTCCTCACAGAAGAAGAATGTGCCCCAGAGCATGTCTGGGGCAAGGGGTGTGTGTCTGAGCGGATGGCGTGCTTGTGACAGGCTGGATGAGAGGAGGTGTTGGATGGATTCCTAGGGGTGAGAGCATACAGCCGGTTGAGCTATATTCTATAGCTCAAGGAATGACACGGCCTTCTAAGCCAGGCGCCTGACATGCTTGGGCCCAGATGACTCCATGTGGACAGTGACAACTGGCTTTGTCATAATAAATAGCTCTTAGCAAAAGGCCTGGCAGAGTGTGTGTTTTCTCTGTTTTATACATTGGTGGTATGGAAACAAGAAACAGGCGGCTTTTGGGGGAGGAATATGTGTTTCCAACTGGAGAAGCTTGGGGGGAATTTAAGATTTTTATTTATTTATTTATTTATTTATTTTTGTTTTTTTCCTTCTGGTATTTGACATCCAGTGAAGGGGAGAGCAGATGATCCTTATCTTGTAATTTTCTCACTTTGAAGATCTCATGAGGAGATGGCATGTCTGTCCTTGTGAGAACCCTGAGTACATGGTTGACATCTGAAAGCAGTCGTCCATGTGGCAGGGGCCCTGCTCAGCACCTTCAGGCATTTATTTCTAACATCCCTCGCTCTTGGCAAAATAAAATTCAGTCTCCAGATACAGTAAAAAATCGCACCATGAAACAGGAAAATCTTCCGTGAATGAGAAGAGACAAGGTCCTCTGCCTCGGTGCTCGCTCTTAGAGGCCAATGCTGCTGTGGCCCCAGGGCTGGTCTTCCTAGGACTTAGAACTTTCCCTCAAAGTGATTGGGTGCTGATCGCAAAGCTGGTTCCTTCCAGTCACCAAGTCATGTTTTAGGAGCTGTCCCATGAGTGCTGCTTGACAGTTACCAGAACCTCAAGCTCCTGCGTCCTGATCAGTGTGCCTGTCTTCATGGTGATACTTTCTCTGGAGTAAATACCATAGGGAAGGACCCCCTGTTTTTCCCAGCAACAGCCTTCTCTCCAACATGCAGGGAAATGCCCTCCGTGGAAACCAGGCCAACTGTGCTCTAGAAGAACTTGGGGAAAAACTTCACCTTCCTTAGCTTAAGTCAATACGTATGAACCACATGGGAAACCATTGCTGGTGCGTTTGGGGAAAGGGCAAGACCTCATCTTGTTGCCTAAGATTTAGAGCCATCGGGATGGATTATATATTTAAGTTTAAGTTTATGATTTCGAGCAATAAACTGAAATCTGGATAGATGCTAGCCTGTGAGTACATTGGCTGGAAAAGCTTTTGGGCTGAATGTTTGGATGGCATATTATTTCTCCTTTGGATACATTTTTGTGCCCTGATATTTAGGGAATACTCAGTCACCAAGATTATTTGTTTTATTTCTAAGAGGCTAATTTGTGACTAATTTTGAAAAAAGAGAGGCAATAAAATGTAGTGGACAAACTCTGGACTCTAGAGCCAGAATGCCTGGGTTTTACTCACTTTGCTTCCTTGTATGTCAGATTCCTTATCTGTAAATAGTAGGAGCACCAGCTTCACTGATTGGTAGAGATTTACCTGTATGCGTTTATAGAGCTTATGATGAGACCTGGTATGAAGTATCTGAGACTTACAGGTTAGCTTTCATTATTCATTTGAATGAAAATGCATAGTATGTGTCATTTTATTAGCATTTATCAAATTTAGAAATAATGTAAGCAAAGTACTTTTAATCTGGAATAGAAGAAACCAGTGAGATTTGAAAGTGCAGAGTCTGTGGTAAGAGCCACTAAGAGATACTTGCAAGGAAGACCTGAGACTGAGGATTGAGTTCATGAGCACAGAGATGTCGCCTTTTGAGGATTACAGCCTAGCATTCTCTGTTGATAGTGGGAATGGAAATAGGCACAAGCATTTTAGAGGGCATTTTGGTGATGTTTATTAGTGTTTTAAAGAAAATTCTTATGTCCTTTGGCTGGGCAGTTTTATTTCTAGGAATGCATCCAACTGAAATATCAAGGATGCAAACCATGTTTATTTACAAGGAATTGAAGCAATGCATATAATAGCCAGAAATAAGAAAAAAAAAAAGGAAAATATCTAATAATATGGGCTTGTTTGGTAAAAAAAATCAAGACATGTACATATACAGATTAAGCAGCCATTAAAAGTAGTGTTGAAGATTATTTAATGCGGAGAAAATGTCAACAATGTATTTTAAGTGGAAAAAAGTTTACAAAACTCTGTTTAGTATGATTTTTTTTGTAGACTCTATCCCTTGCCCCCTTGCCTTCCCAAACCTTCTTAGCAGTACAAGCCACAGAATAGAGGCAGTCCTGCCTCAAGTGTTGTCTACATCCTTCCTTGAGTCACCCCATCACAAACAGCAGGAAGGCACAGTTGTCAGAGGCTCCCATTTGCTAATTTCAGTAAATGTTCATGATCAGACTATTTTAATAGGAAACAAGACAGTTTTATTTTTCTTTGATGAACTAGGGGGATGCAACGCAAATATTTCTCTTCACCTCCCCCCTAAATTAATTTCTCTTTGGGAATAAGGAAACTTTTTTTTTAATAGCTATTGGTTAAAAATCTGGATTTAATAGGTAATACCTACTGGGCAAGCACAAAAGAGAGAAAAAAGGTTAAGAAAAGAAGCAATTTGTTTTGGAGAAACAGATGGACATTCTCCTGGAATAGAAGTGGTTGAGGAGGGGCGGGAGTTGAGAGTTCTGAGTTCTGGACAGCATCCTCGGACCTCAGAAGATGGTGAGACCCCAGAGAGGCATGATGTGGGGTACGACAGGACAGGTATTCTGAGCCTTGTTAAAAATTACTGTGTCCCAAATATGACATTGAAGGGAAGAGGGGGCATATGTAGAGAGAAAACAGATGTCTTAGCGATATCTTGTGTGGAACAGAGGACCCCTGCAAGTTCCCATGTCCCTTGGTTTGCGCAGGGACGTGGAAACTTGCAGGGATCACCACCGAGGGAGACAACAGACCAAGCTCTCATTTCAAATGCTCCTTCAGATTGTCCAGTAGCACAGCAACCTTCCTTTCCTACACAATTTCTGACATGATTTAAAAAAATAAGCTCCTCTAGCTTGTACCAGTATGTCCATTCAAGTACGAGTAGTTTATACTTCAGATGGGTGAACACAGTATCTCAATTAGAACAATTTAACAAGGACAAAATATGATAGAAAAAACAAAACAAACCCTTCACTTGTGATGGAGACCAGGACACAAACAAGTCTTATCCCTCTGGAACTTCTCGGTTGATGAGTCAGCTCACTGAGCCTGTTGGTTTACTTTATTAGTTGTGAATATTCAGCAAAGACTCAGTCATTTCACATCCCAACATTTGAATGAAGCCCTTCTAGGTCCTGGTGATTTGCTTTTGTATTTCTTTCAATTAAAGCTAAGCTCACTGTGATGATGGAAGCAAGAAGGCCTCAGAGCCCAGCTCCAGCTTCTCAGGCCTTCATGTCCCCAGGAGACCCTGGCTGTGGCCAGTCTTGCCAATTTGGGGTGAAGGGATTGTCAGGCCCTGAAAGAAGTCCCTGTTGCATTCACACCAGCGTTTTTATACCTCTACTTCCTTCCAACCGATCTGGAGCCAGGCTCCATGCCTGCCTGCCAGCAGGGGCAACTGACTGGTAACTGTGGCCCTGCCTGAGTCAGCTGTGACAGGATGAAGCAGTGGTTGGTGTTCAATAGCACTAGTTTTTCCAGTAGCCCTAAGATTTTCACCTCATTCTTTTTTTAAAAATAATTAAATCTTTATTGTTCAGATTATTACAGATGTTCCTTTTTTTTAACCCCCATAGCTCCCCTCCACCTGGTCCCTCCCCTATCCCATGCCCTTACCCCCAACACTGTCTTCATCCATAGGTGTAAGATTTTTGTCCAGTCTCTTCCCATACCCCTCATGCCCCCTTCCCCCTGAGAATTGTCAGTCCATTCCCTTTTTATGCCCTTACTTATATTCTATTCACCAGTGTATTCTGTTCATCAGATATTTCTATTGACTTGTTATATTCACTTGTTGATAGATATGTATTTGTTGTCACTTTGTTGTTCA
>PVJC01038923.1:0-16491 GCA_004026665.1 Murina feae | reverse complement strand
TTATGCTTTCTTTCATCCATTTCCCCCTCTGAAGGGGTGAGCATAAATTAGGCTTGCCTTTTTTGGTAATATATATAAATTTCATATATTATTTCTGTGTTTGGCTTCTTTTTCATAACATGATGTTTATGAAATGTTTGCTTTATTTAACTGCAGGGCATCCAGTGTCATTGTAGTAAACTATTCTTTGTATCTTTGCAGAGAAAATATTGGGTGGATTTGGTGAGAAAAAAGGGATTTCTTTGATTTTTCTTATGCACACCAATTTTGCATTTTATTACTCAATTCCTTTCACCTGGACTGATTTTACTTTTTTAAAGCCCTTATCTATTGCCACAATGTAATTTTCTATAGAGCTAGATGCATGACCATGTGATAAACATAAAGTAAGTGTAGGTCAAATCTTTATTTAACTTTAGGACAGATCCATCAGGATGCTGACGCTAATTCAGAGAAGTTTGGAGGAAACAAATAAATGTAGGGATTGAAGGGGAATGCTAGAATAGGATTACTAAGTGAGATGCAAAGCTGGTAGATGACTGTCACACAATTCATTGACCACCATGACACTTGTCTTTGGATGTCACCTCCCAGTTAACATGCAACTTCAGAGTCTGGTCTGTAAGTAAGAAGTATGCTGAAGGAAGTTGAATCCTCCTCGGTAATTAAATAATAAATAATTGTTGGGTGGGTCTGTTGGCCATTTTCCCAGGATCACACTGATGGGACACGCATATGTCTTGTTGCCTTATTTCCTGTCCATCTGTTGAGGTCAATTTCCATCCCACCTCCACTCGGAAGTCTTTATGATCACTCAGCTGGAAGTCACCTGTCTGGCCTAGGAGCCCTGGTAGTGCATGGAGTATGCTCAATATGAACTTGGTGAATGAATAATTGCATTCTGCCACTCTAGGGGCATATCACTCCTTGAGCAGAAATGGCTAATTAAGAACATAATTAAATTTTAAATTATAGCTGGGGAAATTGTGCTATAGAAGAAAGATAAATTAGAATATATCCCGGTGCAGTAAGCAGGTTTGTGTTCTCAAAACAAGTAAATATGCTAGGGGAAAGAATTTATGTATAAAGTACTTTGCTTTTTCAATTTTTTGTTTCATACTTTTGCCCTATCTTTTGATTCTGGGCTATAGAAGTATTCTCTTCATAATTCTACCTTTATTCTTGTCTTGTTTAATAAAAGTGAAGAAACCATCTATTTAAAGTTCCATTTTAGCCATTTTTTTTCCCCTTCTCAGAGCTAGGAAAGGCTGTCCTAAATCATATTAATTCATGAGCTTTTATGGTCACCAGTCACCTCTGTGACTCTGGGACCCTCCATGCCATTTTTTTCTTATCGATTATGGACAAGTGCTTGCTGCTCATCTCATTGAACTCATTGGACTTTGTTATTCTTTTCCTTGTTGTGTTGAGAAGGACATTCTCTTCTGCAAAACTTTATCTTCTCTATTTGGCTCTACTAGGACTACTTCAATAAATCATATCACTTAGTTGAAATCTGAACAATAAGTCAAGTTTAATCAGACTCTTTTTTCCCCTCAACTTCTCCCAAGTAACTAAAAACATTCTTGCTTGATATAGTTTTCATTTGATTTATGTGTACTGTTGCTCAGACTTCCTTTTCTTACTTTTTCTATCTCTAGCTGGAGTTGGTAATGCAAGGTAAGAGGTAGGATGATGCTGTATAATATGTATTTCTTTATTAGGAACTCTCAATTGAAGTATGAAGGGTAATTGACAATTCACTTTTTATGAAAATCTAGGAAAACAAAGTTTAGTGATACCCTGAATATTTGCCCTTTAGCTGCATATAGCTAATTAACTTAATTTTAAATTTAATTTTAATATAGTCAGTCACACCTTTCAAGTGCTCAATAGCCACAGATAGCCACCATATTGAACAATGAAAATGCAGAACTTCCTATTGGACAGTGTTGACCCAAAGCATGTGGCAGCTGTTCACTGCAAATATGCAAACCAGTGACCTCAGTTCCATTTCAGGTAAAGTGCTTCTTGTTTTTTTACAGAATTTTACTTACCTGAGCTCACTGGGGATTGGTGCTATCACACAGGTTTATAAATGAGTTGGAGGAGACAGAGCCCAGTGAAGTATTCAAGTGTGCAGATGAAACTAAGCTCTTCTGGGAGTGCAAATGCCAAATTGAAAAACTATGCCTGAAGGCGTTATGAGGGGGCAGACATGCTTCAGACGAGCCTCTCTAAGCAAATGTAATGAGATACTGTTAAGTGAAATGATTTCATCCTTACAGGAGAATGTGTTCTGTTTTCCAGGTTAACAATTGACAGAACAATATCGGGTTCACTATGTGCCATTCTCCTGAATAACACAATTTTGTAGTTGCTCAAAATAGAAATAAATTTGAGTGACTAAATGATGATGAAAATGTCTCCTGCTATGTACAATAATTAAAGCTATCTATCTTTGAAATAAAATTTCTCAGAGATATCATTTTAACTTGTTTGAATAGCTTAGTCATAATTTTCCAAGTAGAATTTGAAGAAAAGGAAATCCTTATTAAAGGATCAACATAAGCAAACATAGAGAAGTATAAAGAAGTGTTGTTTTGAGAAACACATAACTATTTGTAATTGAAGCAAACGTGCATGATGTAATAATTTAATTTTAGAAATGAGTACCAAGACTTACTGCAAAAGTCTTTGATAATGTGCTTATGTATAAGGTGAAGAAGAATAACCTTTAAAAGGAATTATTTAAATAACAGAATAAGTAACCTAATGGGTACTATAGAAATATAACTATAGAAGTAATGCAGGTTAGTGGTTCTCATTGGAGGTCGTTCTGACTTCCAGGGTACAATTGACAATGTCTGGAGACATTTTTGGTTTTCATGATAGGTTTGGAGGTGGCTACTGTCATCTACCTGGTCTAGAGTAAGGGTGCTCCTAAATATCTTATAAGTACAGCCCCCACCACAAAGAAATATTTAAATGTTGATAGTGCAAGGCTGATGACCCTTGATATAGATGATGAATTAAAGAGTAATTTGAAACAAAATAATTTAGAATCTATCATAATAGTGGATTTAAAAAATAAATATGAATGTTATGCTAATATGTTTATTATTCTTATATTTAGAAAGGTGGCATATTGACAGTATAATTTCAGTTAATCAAAAATTTATAATAAAACTTAAAGGAAACTATTGTTTTTTGTTTTATATAACAGGATGACTTACTCAAAAATGTAGTATAAACTTAAAACAAAATTCAAGAAGAATATATGCAGCATTGTACATAAAATTAATAGGAAAAGACTGAAGCTGACACATCTTGATATTTATTTTAGAATTTGAGGGGGAAATGCACAAAATTTCATGCCAAAAATGTGATTTATCACTGTATCAGCAAAGACAATAGAAATACTTGCAAATTTTACAAGGTGCAAAATATATATGGACAACCTGCTCTTACTGAAAATACTAGAGTCCAATGCACAAAATTTGTGCATGGGTAGGGTCCCTAGGCCTGGTCAGCAATCAGGGCCGATCTATAGTGTGACCTGTAGGGCGATTGGGAATCCCCCACTGGCACCCACTTTGACTCCTCTGTGGGAGGCCACTGGCAAGACGATTGGGGGATGGCACCAGCCACTCGCTGGCCGGCCCCACCCCCTGCCACTGCCCACTCACCAGCAAGCCCTACCCCCCAACACCGCCACTGTCACCGCCAGTTGCCTCCTTCTGCAGAGTGACCAGTGGGGTGATCGAGAGTTGCTGCTGGTAGCTGCCTTGGCTGGCCAGGGGCCTACAGACTGGGAGCAGCTCCTGTTTTGAGTGTCTGCCCCCTGCTGGTCAGTGTGCATCATAGTGACTGGTCGTTCCACCAGTCCTTCTGCCATTTGGTTGCTTTGCATATTAGGCTTTTATTATACTAGAGGCCTGGTGTATGAATTCGTGCACCAGTGGGTTCCCTTGGCCTGGCCTGTGAGATCGGGCCAAAACTGGCTCTCTGACATCCCCTGAGGGGTCCCATATTATAAGAGAGTGAAGTGGGAGTTCGACCAGGGGGTGGGGCCAGCCAGCCAACTTCCCACAGCCCCTCCCCCAGCTATCCCGGCCCAATCAACCTCAAAAGGGCAGGCCAACTGGACTCCACCTGTGCACAAATTCATGCACCGGGCCTCTAGTTTTATATAAAGGGATAATATAGTATGTGTACTTTAATCTATGACATCTTCAACTCAACATTGTGTTTTTATGACTCATTCATGTTTCATGTAGTTATAGACAGTCATTACTATTGCTGTATAGTATCCAATATGTGAACGTACTTCAATTCTACCACTAATGAAGAATGAATACTATCCAAGTTCCTGAAGTATTCTATGAATATTCAATTAAGTGTCTTTTGTTAAACATTTATATACATTTATGATGTGTACAAATACCTAGAAATGAAATTTAGGGGTCATAGTGATTGTTTACGTTCACTTTTCTTAATGAAAATCCAGATAGATTTCCAAGGAGGTTGTACCATGTTTACATTCCCGTCAGCTGTGTTTGAGAATCCTGGTGCTCTACCAGAACATCAACACTTCATGTTTTCTGTCTTCCTTTTATTTCTGTACTAGGGGCCCAGTGCACAATAATTTGTGCACTTGGGGGGGTCCCTCATCCTGGCCTGAGCCCACTCACAGTCTGGGACCCCTTGGAGGATGTCCACCTGCTGGAGTGCCTGGCTAGCCTGGGTGAGGAGCTGATGGCTATTTGTAGGCTGGCCAAGCCTCCCAGTGGGGACCCTCACTCCATGGGGGTGTGGCCAGCCTGGGTGATGGGGTAAGGGCTGTTTTCAGGCTGTCCACAGCTCCCATTGACCCAACATCCCAGCGAGGCTGGCTGGAATCAGGTTTCTGGGGTTTATTTATCTTCTATAATTGAAACTTTGTTATCTTGAGTGGAGGCCTAGGCAGGCAATGAAGCCTCCTGTTTGTTTCAGCTCTGTGGCTTCTATAATTGAAACATTGTTGCCTTGAGCAGAGACCTGGCCAACCTAGGCAGGCAGTTTCAACTCCATCGCTGGTGCAATGGAAGCCTCCTGTTTGCTCTAGCTCCGTGACTGCCAGCCGCCATCTTGGCTGGGTTAATATGCATACAGCCGCTCTGATTGGCTAGTGGCCATGGCTTGGCTGGTGGTCATGCCTTAGGTGTCTCAGAGTGATGGTTAATTTGCATATTACTCTTTTATTAGATTTTCTAAATGACTCCTCAGCTGATTATTTAGTGGTATTTTATTGTGATTATAATTTGTATTTTTCTGATGACTTAATATATGTTTATTGACCACTATACTTTCAAGAGAAGTTTGTAATACAAAGAAATGTTTATGAAGATAAACAGGAAAGGAGAAGAGTGGGGGTTACCTTAAATCAGGATGCTTCCAGGCGACTGTTCAGGATGCACTCATAGCTAAGCTGCGGCAGTGCTTCTGCTGTTGGTACCTGGAAATGCTGGGGTTTACACTTTCTTAATAGTTGCCATCCTGTACTTGGATAGTTGCAAACAGAATGACTTCTGTCTCACTCTGCCTTTTAAATTCCTACAAGTGCCTCCCATTTATAGAACCAACCAGGAGACCAGGCTCTACAAGTGTCATATTCAGACTTTCTGCCTACCACCCTCCTTCCCAGGAGAGATAAGAGGTTGGAAAGTCAGGAATCATATGAATTGACTATTATGGGCCATGTACTTTTACCTTAGCTCTGTAAGTATCAGAGAGCAAGGGAGTTCAGAAAGGCAATATAGTCATGCAATCTGTAAATAACTGTATCAAAAAGTTCTGGCAACTAGTTAATTAATATTTTTCATGCATGTAAGCACTTTAAAAAGTTATCTAGAGAGATAGAAAATAAAATACTTTTAGGTTTCTTATAACTTCTAAGTGAATGAAGAAAAATATACATGGGATGTCAGTAAATAATACAGCACATGGGGAGGCTGCCTTGTCTTAAAAATGTGATTATTAAATGATTTATTTGATCACAGGAAGGAAGAAGTCACAGCTAAAGTAGTTAGGTGAGCAATGGGGCTGACCTTATTTCAAAGGGTAAATAATGTGTGAAGAGGTAAAGGGGAGAAGAAAAACATTCAGGGTGACTGGAGTGTTACGAGTGGAATAAAGAACATAGGATTGAGTCATAGCATTTTCTCCAAACTTTAAGATTTTATATAAACGTGAATTTTAAGTTTGCTTTAGAAAAATATATCAGAATCAACAAAATAAAACTTTATAACAAGATTGCTTTCAACTTGGAAATCTGGTAACCATAGTGCAGTAGGAATAAGGGTGAAGTTTTTAAACAATTGCTTTCTAATGATGAAACACTGTTTTTTGTAGGTATACTGTCTTCAGCATGAGTTGTGCTAACAGAAGTTAAGTGACCAAGTATACCAGAGAGAGGATTTATTTATTCAGAATAAAGATGATCACAAGTCCCTTTATTCTGAAAAAAGGGGTACACGGGGGGGGGGCATTTAAGAAGAAACCTGAAAGTCAGTTAATTTACTCTTTAATAACAGACATCATTAGTTTTTTTTACATGCCTACCCTGTGCCAGGTACTATTCAGGGATCTGGTAAATAAAATAATTCAGTATTCTCTAAAATGAATGAGAAGGAACCCTAGCTTTAAATGATATTCCTGTGAAAAAATAATGTTGAAAAAACTCTGCATCCATTTACTCTCTTCCTAATAATTCACAAAATATGGGACACATTTATGGCTCTGCGATGTCCTTCAGTAAATAAATTTGCATAACCTCCGAATCACTCAGCATTTTCCAAATTCACCTCAAAAAATAATTGTCCTTTTGCCCTAACTGGTTTGGCTCAGTGGATAGAGCATCGGCCTGCGGACTGAAAGATCCCAGGTTCGATTCCGGTCAAGGGCATGTACCTTGGTTGCGGGCACATCCCCATTGGGGGGTGTGCAGGAGGCAGCTGATGGATATTTCTCTCTTCTCGATGTTTCTAACTCTCTATCCTTCTCCCTTCCTCTCTGTAAAAAAATCAATAACCAATGGACACAAATCACTGGGGGGAGGGGGGTAGGAGAGGCTGGGGGAGGAGCAGGGGGAAAAAAGAGATATTTGTACTAATCTTTGTAATACTTTATGTAATTAAAAAATATATTTAAAAGATCAATAAAGTATATATAAAAAATAATTGTCCTTTTAAAGTATCATATCAACATCCTAGAACTGCTTCTTCCATGGGACTAATTCATTTGGATGCATTTTAGTTTTAGCCACAACTACTTCCTATGGGATTCTATGAGCTAGTAAGGAGAGTAGACAGTACAGTGCGATGTGACGAGCAAGTGGTCCAAGTGGTGAATGCATGTTCCGTGGAAACATATAAATAGGCACGTAATGCAGTCTTGATGTCAGAGCAAGCGCAGAAAAGAATTCCTGGAGAAGCCACCACATAGGTAGGATGGATAGGAAAGTCAGGTGTTACTGGGAAGGAGAGAGGAAAAGAGTATTCATGACCTAGGAAATTCCAAACATGAGGGTAATTATATGTTCATGAGCAGAATGGCAAGTTTTTAAAGATGTGCTTAATAGGGACTTGCTGTTTAGAGTATATTAATACATATGTTTTGCATCTCAGATTTTCTTGCAGGGTCACTACAAAGGTTATCAAAGCACAGAATTATAGTCTTAAGAGTAGATAAGAAATGTTGATACCTTCTAGTCAGAAGCTTTTTCTGGAATGGTCTAACACGAAGCTATCTATTCCCTGTTTAAATGTGTTGAGTCCCTGGAAACGCTCTGTCTCATGATGCATTTCCCTACCTTATATTAAGATGAAATCAACCTTTCTGTAACTTTCACCTGCCTCAGGTCTGCATTCTTGAGCAGCACAAAAGAACACCGGGCTTTATTACTTTGGGAGTACCAGGGTCATTTTCTGTTGGTGATGGAATTTCAAATCAGATCTACTTGATGGAATTTTCAGTTGCTCTGCCCATTCATTTCAATACCGACATTTCACCACTTTTAATATGTGAAATACACCTGTGTGTCTTAAAGTTTCCTTAAGACTACAATATAAACACTGAGTTTTGTCTAACCCTTTATCAAGGGAATATTTGGGGGATTTTGTTTCCACATCTTTTTGCAAAAATGTTAGATCGTAGCAGCATTTTCATAATTCAGCAGGGTCTGCAATGTTAATGGAGCTGAGCAGCAGGATCCTCGGACCACATACTATAATTACTCCTCAGAGTGCTTGTAATTTCAATTCTAGTGCCCAATGCTGGCTGCAATTCATTTGTTTTCCTCTCTTATTGAAAGTGATTCACAGAAGCCTTCTGATTGTGGACATCTATTGCTTTTGCTCAAGTCTAAATTGGTAGTCCAAATTTAAAATATGGTAGAGGTTGAAAATGGTGCAGAAATAAATATGTTCTGTGAGCAAAAGATTCTTCTAAAAGTATTTAAATCTCTCAGGGACAAATTAGAGTTTTCTTTCTTTCATCTCAGACTTCCAGTGTTCAGAATAGTAAAGTATAAGGAAAATATGTTCTTCTTTTGATTGAAAATTACTCAATAACTTAAAATTCCAATTTAAACATGAGATATATGGGATACAACTTGAAGTGTGTGTGTGTGTGTGTGTGTGTGTGTGTGCACGCACGCGTGCATGTGCAAAAACACATGTAGAATTGACATCTCAAAATTAATATGCATAAAACTTTTATTTTCAACTACTTAAAATTACTTTGTCTTCACTTTGAACAGTATTAGAATTTTAGATATGCTATCCTTCAATTGAAGTGAATTCCATCCTATATAATAAAAGCCTAATATGCTAAGTGTCCAGCTGTCTAGTCATCTGTTCAGCCAATGAAAGCTAATGTGCTAATGATATGCTAAGACTGTTCAACCACTCGCTGTGATGCACACTGACCACCAGGGAGCAGACACTCTGACTGGTAGGTTAGCTTGCTACTGTCTGTGATCTGGCCAATCAGGACCAAGCAAGATAGGCCAGACACTCCCTGGAGCCCTCCTGCAGTCCCTCCCCAGCTGACCAACCTCCTGCATCCCTCCCCGGCCCTGATCGTGCACTGGTGGGGTCCCTCAGCCTGGCCTGTGCCCTCTCGCAATCTGGGACCCCTCAGGGGATGTTGGAGTTCACAGGCCAGCCCGAGGGAACCCACTGGTGCACACATTTGTGCACCACGTCTCTAGTGATTTTTATAAAATGAGAAAAATAAAGCCAATACAAGTTAAAGGATTAATATTAGGTTTAGATGTGGAAAATCTCTAAGTACTTTCACCCTTTATGTTTGGTGTATATATTTTTTTACTAGATCATAGGCCAATAGTGTTACAACAAATATAAAATTACTTTGTACAAATAAATGATAGTGGTCTTACTTGAATAAATATGGCCAAGTTCAAGGAAAAAGGCATCTAAATTTGAAAAGTAAACCTAAATATCGTATCATGTAATGCTCATTATTTCTCATTTTCATGATTTATTTTTTTTTCCACCAGGAAATCATCTTCTGGGATCTTTAACTTATGAAGAACCTCTTAAGGTAAGGTATTTAATCTATTAAAATTTTATTAAAACTGATCACAGCATGACATTATCTGTATTGTTAAATACAATGCCCAATAAATAAAGGGCTGACAGAAAGTAGATTGCTCTAATGATGATTGTAGCTGGTGCATCTCTGAAATTAAAAATATTGTTGTATTTATCTTAGAAACATGTGGTTTCCTCCTTGTGTTCTCTTCCTTTGATTTTGTATATGTTCAGCATTAACCTTGGGTTTATTTTGCCACCTGTTTATATTGATGTGAATTACAGATTTATATTTGTAGATCAATGTGAAAAGGATTGGAGCTATAGTATTTACCTTAAGAACTAAATACATCTCAGTTTGCTGGGATATGACACGCCAAAGTGTTGGGGTCTTTGATAGCATTTATTAATAGTCTACATTTCTCTCATAAGGTTTATTTGCTAGCCTGGAAGCTTGGAAGCTTGTCTTTACTATTCTAACCTTGAACTGTAATAAAACAGCATTTTGCTAAATAACCATATGGGAAGAAGACTGTTCTAAATAATCCAAAAGTATAATTAAATGTGTGTACATGTACTTATATATACACATACATATACAAACACATGTATGTGTGAATGTATATATGTCTACAAACTATACAATACTGCTCTTTTGTAGAAAACTTGTACTATTGAAGGCTAAGACAAGAAAACTAAAAGACTATTGAGTACTTGTCTTATAAGAAACACTAAATTTATATGTGTGTTATTTATATCATACTAAGATAAATTGGAAATAGACCCTAGTATATACATAGGAACTATAATAGAGGATGAGTAAATATTTCTCTATAAAAATTTAGATAAAATTATGAAATTGGGTATTTATAGTGATTGATATCTTTTCATCCATTAGAATCAAGACAGGCAAAATGCTGATTCATACATGTGTTTTAAAAATATTGATTGTTCACTTTCTTTGTAAAGGTCCTGAACCAGATGGTGGGAAATCAAAGTGAACAAAGAGAATCAAGGGAAATAATCAGTGGGCATGTGAATAAATGAATGAGAAAACTTCAAATCCTCTTCTATGCAGAAAATAAAATATGGCGATAGGATAGAGTGGTGAGAGAGAGAGAGTAATGATGGCTGTGTTAGTTTGAGTGGTCAGAACAACTCCCCAGAGCAGGTGAGCAGTGACATGAATGCTGAGCTGAAGCCAGCAATGCATACACAGAAGTCAAACCTTCCAGGAATAGGAAATGGCAAGTGCAAAGACCTTAAGACGGGAAAGAGCCAGGAGACTTTGGAAGATGTATATACTGAGTGTCCAGATTATTATGACACCTGACGTATGTAGGCTAATTAGCTATAATTTCACGCCGAAGTTACAAGAGGGCCAGACCATTATAAATAGGGAAGCAGGTTGTTTACCACGACAGTAGAAGTGAATTCCTTCTGAAGATATGGGTAAACAGTGTGATAATAACAGCCTTTGAACGTGGATATATATACACACACACACACACACACACACACACACACTCTCTGAGTGGCCAGATTATTATGACCACCCCATCAGTACTTCATTGGGCCACCTTTTGCCTTCAGTACTATGGTGATTCTTCTTGGCATTGACTCCACAAGATGTTGAAAGGTGATGCGAGGAATCTGATACCATGCCTGATGAATAACTGTCTAGTTCTGTGAGATTTGATGGTTGTGGAATCAGCTGCCTGATGGCTCTTTTAAGTTTGTCCTACAAATGCTCAATTGGATTGAGATCTGGTGATCAGCAATGATACTTACTGTAGGTATTAGTGCTATTCAGATGTTGTTCCACACAAATTAAAGGGCCCAAATCATGCCAGGAAAACACGCCCCAAACCATAACACTGCCCCCACGAGCCTGAAGAGTTGTACTCATGCATGTGGGATGCATGATTTCATGCTGTTCCCTCCAAATTCTCATTCTGCCATTTGCATGATGCAACTGGAAACATGATCCATTGGACCACATGATTTTTTTCCAGTGCTTGACTGTCCAATTCTTGTGTTCCTATGCAAATTAGAGACATTTTATCTTGGTAACTGCAGAGAGCAAAGGTGTTCGAACAGGCCTTCGGCTTCCATATCCCATATGATGTAATGTAAGGTTAGTTTGCCTACAAATGTCAGGTGATCATAATATTCAGGCCACTCAGTGTATATATATCCCACGTTCAAAGGCTGTTAAATCACATTGTTTACCCATATCTTCAGAAAGAAATCACTTCTACTGTCATGGTAAACAACCTGCTTCCCTATTTATAATGGTCTGGCCCTCTAGTAACTTCAGTGCGAAATTATAGCTAATTTGCCAACAAACATCAGGTGGTCATAATAATCTGGCCACTCAGTGTAGATTTAGCTATCTGTTTTAGGAAACAGTTGTCTGGAGTACTGACTTTATGGAGTCAGATGCCTGTTGGGCGGCACTGGTTAGATGGCACTCCATCACTTTGATATCACCTACTAACTGGACAGTGAGGGGTGGTCTCAATCTAAGTGTGAAAACTTAGAAGTTTATGGTGAATTTCTTGTTCAAATAATACTCATTTTTAGAGTAGACTAATAAAAAAAATGTCACTTATATTCTGGTTCAGGCCAATTCTGTAATTTAGAGATAACTTTGGAAAAGACTGTGGTCATTATTGTAATTTTCCACAGAATTCCACGTTGACCAGAAATCTTGTTAGGTCAATTACTTTTACATCTTTGTTTAAATAATAGAACGTTATGTTTAGAAGCCATCCCTTTCGTATTTAATTTCTCCATTGTCTTGATTAAGCGCCACGGTTTTTCCTCCTAGATTTCTTTCAGCAGGAAGTTTTCTCTTATCCTTTCTCTTTCTTGGTTATCTGGTAATAAAAGCATAATCCTATCTTTTGCAACATCACAGGCTGATAACAGTGTGAACACACTCAGAGGATTCTTACTCTCATTAAGCTTTTCTTTATTGACTTTAATTAAATTTGAGAGGCTTTTTCACTGGCAAGAAAGAAACATGTTTGTATGTAGGATTAATAGCATTGTATTAGCCAGACTATAGGTGATAATAGGGGTGAAAGGATAAGCTTTCTCTTATCCTAAAATGATAATTGTGATCTCTACATTCCTGGCTTTTAAAAATGAATATTGTACATATAAACTGGCATAAAAATTGCATTGCTCCTTTGACAAAGCCTCATAAGCATATAACTCTCAGGTGAAGAAGCTTTCTAAATATTTTAGCTGATTTGCTTTGTGGAAATTACATTAAGGAGTACCTATGCATTTAAAATGCAACAGGGATATTTATTAATTCAGTGAACAAATATTTATTGAGCAACTCCAATGTGCTATGCACTCTTCCGATCAATGAGCAGCATTGGTGCTTGAGGAAAGAAAAGTGCCTGTTCTCCCAGAGCCTAAATTATAGTCTCAGAAATAAACAATAGACAGATAAACTGATATAAACAGCATATTTTTAAATAGTTACATGAACTATTAAAATATTAGGCCAGATTGCATAATGGAGTGACTGGTGGGATGGAGGATGTACTCAGAGAAGATTTCTCTGCACATCTGATAATTAAGCCAAAAGAATTATTAATTTATTATATTTAGTCTTTTCCTAGTTTTGTAAAACTTTGATTAAATCTGCACTTGAGTTAAAAAGTAGCATATAAGCATTTGGAATTGAAGCTAATGGGAAGAAAAAAGAGTTTATTCCAAATAATAAATAATTCATTTTATTTTCCATAAAAGGGCCCAATCATATATGCTTACTTATTATTTGGGGGACTAGAAATAATTAAAGCCTTGTCACACAGGAGAAAATGAAGTAGATAAAAATGAACAAAACCTGAGATTAGCTCTATGGCAGGTGATATTCTACAGCCTCACTGTCCAAAGACACTGGTTCCACTGGAAACAGGCTGTGTATATCTCACACTGAGTCAGCATTCTGTTAGTGTAAAATAAGCAAGCTATTTAGATAGATTCAAATATTTTATTGATTACAGCTTACAATTGTAATACTTTGGGTATATTAAATTATATATACAGCAGGTCCTCAAATAACATTTTATTCAATGTCATTCTATTATATGTTGATGAGAAGAAAAAGCTTTCTGTCTGGGACCACTGTGTGGAGTTTTCATGTTCTCTGCATGTCTGTGTGAGCTTTTTCTTAGAACTTCAATTTTTTTTTCAAATCCGAGAGAGATGAATGTTCATTTGATTGGCATGTCTTAGGGAGTGTGTGTGTGAGTGCACCCTGTGATGGAATGATATCCTGTCCAGGGTGGTTCCCACCTTGCGCCTTCAGCTGCTGGGATTGACTCCAGCCATCTGTGACCCTTAACTAGAATAAGAAGGTTGGAAAATCACTATCTTACTTGTTTTTATTAATCTTTCTTAAATGTATATATAGCTCACATTTATTTTAGTGTTTAATATTAGAAGCATTTGGGGTCTTTATTGGTGCTTTTGGTTATGGATTTGTGATTAGGAATATGTCATAGGAACTTAACTCTTGTTTATAGCAATTAGCCTACGGTAACATTTATTTCATTATGCATCCTATCACTTAAAGTTGTGTTAGTCCCAGATGTCGTGATCCCCAAAGACCATGAGTGAGCCCGACTACGATGCAAAAACATGAGAGCCTTTATTATTTGAGTTAACTCGGACTTGTCCCACGCTCGCCCTCGCAGCGACGCGACGGGGAGGAAGTGCGGGTTCCAGGGAAGCAACAGATTTATAGGGCCAGAAGTATTGGGGTGGGGTAACGTGTGTGGCCCCTGTTGATTGGTCGAGGGAAGGTCCAGGGCAGGGCATTTCCTCTGCATCCCTATTGGCTGGTCTGCAGTCTTGCACCGGCCTTACAGTTGCAGTTTCCAAGAACCTGTCAGTGATGTTGAGGAAGGACTTATGGTATTGCAAAATTAATTTCACCAGTTTCTTGTTACCTTTTTGAATGTGGCTGTTTGGAAATTCAAAATTCTATGTGGAACTCTTTTTTGTGGTTCCCATTGTATTTCTGTTGGTCAGTACTACTCAATAGTGCCAATGTTCCCTTAAGCATATTGCACATGATTTACATTTAAATTAGCCATTTAAATGAATACTTATGAAGGATGACATGTTTTCACATTTAGATGATAAAATATGAATAGAATTTACTCAATGAAATAATTCTGAGGTTCTATTATGTTAGAACTAATGTCTATTATCTATTAACTTTTGGCAATTACATACTAACACAAAATAATCCTTGAAATCTAGTAATTTTTGCATTCTGTTAGAAAAAAGAACATGCCCATTTGTTCGGAGACTTGAAATGTCATCTGGAAATCTAACTACACTGAGTTTAATGGACACATTTTCATCCTTCATGGCCATGTAGAACCTTCATAAAACTTACCTATCTTTTTCAGGGACCACCTTTGGAAAAACTGAGTTTTAATTTTCATAAAGGCAGTTATTCTGAGAAATTACAACGATATTTTTATTCAAATTCCTTTGCACATTGACCTGGGTCCAAGTAATTTAACCAGTCATACAACTGCAGAAAAATATTCTCGAGGTTGAAGCAGTTCTGGTGAGAAAGTGGCTATCTTCTATTGTTTTCATTTGTTTCCGTGTTTGCTTATTTTAAGGAGTCATTTCTCATGCTTGTGACGCATATGTTAAAAGTATAAATATTTAGAAGTAAAACAGAGATAGCAATTCACAATTAAGAATTTAGTCCAGCCCTAACCGGTTTGGCTCAGTGGATAGAGCGTCAACCTGCAGACTCGAGGGTCCCAGGTTCGATTCCGGTCAAGGGCATGTACCTTGGTTGAGGGCACATCCCCAATGAGGAGTGTGCAGGAGGCAGCTGATTGATGTTTCTCACATCGATGTTTCTAACTCTCTGTCCCTTCTCCCTTCCTTTCTGTAAAAAATCAATAAAACATATTTAAAAAAAAGAATTTAGTCCAAATAGAAAAGACAAATTCAGTTTTAATTAGTCCTTAAACACATAAAGTTTCTAAAGAGTTCTTGGTTTGTTTAAGCACTATAATACACTCTCTGGTAAATATTGTTTAGCATTTTCAAATTATAGGGTTTTTCCAGGCTAAATGGAATCCTCTTAATGATAAGTAACTGATTGAGGATAGTTACTTATGTGATGGATATCTCTCTTAAAGGATTATCTGTTTTTCACTCCATGCTTATATGAATCTTATTCATGCTGATAAAACTTACTTATGTATTTTTTCACATAGTGATTATTACTACATAGCAATTACTCTAAAACCTAGCAGCTTAGAATGGCACTTTTGTTATGCTTACTTGATTCTGTGGGTTTAGAATATAGGAAAGTCACTGCACAAGTAGATTTTCTCTGTTTTATAATGTCTTTGGCCTCAGGTGGAGAAACTTAATATTTGAGAGTGAATGGCCTGGAGTATCTAAGTGACCTGGAGGTGTCTTTATTCACAAATATGGTTCATTTTAGCTGTCAACTTCAACTTAACTTGGAATCCCAAATGGTGCTTCTACATGTGGATATCTTTGTGTGTCTTGGACTGCCTCATAACATGGCTTCCTCAGATTGGTTAGATCCTTACATAGTAGTTCAGAGTTCAACAAGTGAGTGTTCCAGTGAGTAAGGTGAAAACTGCATTGAGTTTAATGACCTAGCCTCAGAAGCTACAGTGTCATTTCCACCCTATTCTATTAGTTGTAATCAAATCATAAGCCCACCAACATTCAAGGAAAGGAGGGAACACAAACGCTACTGCTGGATGGAAGGAGTGTCAAAAAACTTGCAGACATGTTTCAAAACCATTACATATTGGGAGACAAATCTCTTTCCAGAATGGGTCTTGAGGCAAATTAT
>PVJC01038922.1:0-16526 GCA_004026665.1 Murina feae | reverse complement strand
TCTCTCAGACTCTTGCCCTCCCCTGAATGTTGTTCTCTTTTTTGAGCTGTGGCCAAGGCTGGGTGCTGTCTGCCTCCCAAGCTTGCCTACTGCTCATCTTCCTCTAGCCACCAGAAAGCAGGGAAAACCCCGCCTCGTGGTCAGGCCAGCCTTTTCCTGCTCTCTGATTCCCGGAAGGGACCTGGGGAGCCGCCAAGCATGCCCCCAGCCCCCAAGAGCTTGCTTTCCCGCTCTCCAGTGCCCCCCAAGGGGTCTGGGGAGCTGCCAAGCAGGACCCCAGTACCCTGCTGCCTTGCTTTCCCACTCCCTGGTGCCCCGAAAAGGGCCTAGGAAGCCGCCAAGCAGGTCCCCGACCCCCACTACCTCTTTCCCACTCCCTGATGCCCTGCAAAGGGCCTGGGCAGCTGCCAAGCAGGCCACCAACCCCCCGCCACCTCTTACTTGCTCCCTGGTGCCCCTCAAAGGCCCTGAGGAGCCTCCAAGCAGGCCGCCAACTCTGCCACCTGTTTCTCACTCATGAGTCCTGGGTCCTGCACTGTTCCGCCCTGCAGCCGCTCTGTGAACTCGGGAGGTCCCTCAGCCCAGCCTGTGCCCTCTCACAGTCTGGGACCCCTCTGGGGATGTCCACCTGCTGGCGTGCCTGACCAGCCTGGGTGATGAGCTGATGGCTGTGTGCAGGCTGGCCAAGCCCTCCAGGAATGTCCCACTGGGTTATGGCCAGCCTGGGTGACGGGCTGATGGCACTTTCAGGCTTTAAGGCTGCCCACAGCTCCCATTGACCCAATGTCCCAGCAAGGCTGGCTGGATGCAGGTTTCTGGGGTTTGTTTATCTTCTATAATTGGTGCTGTTCCTTTAAACTGGGGCCTAGACATGTAATGAAACCTCCTCTCTGTTTCACCTCACCTAGCGGCGTCTATAATGACACAATGTTACTTAGTGGTGAGCTGCTGTTTCCTTCAGCTCCTGAGGATTCTATGATTGTTATTATGTTGCAAATGTGTTTCGCTAGAGTCAGTTTAAGTGGAGTGAGCGCAGTTTCACTTTCACTTCTGCCGCAATGAAAGCTGCCATTTACTCAGGTCCGTGAGTGGCGGCCGCCATGTTGGCCGGGCTAATTTGCATACAGCCGCTCTGATTGGCTGGTGGGTGTGGCTTACCCCATCCCGGAGAAACGGTTAATTTCAATATTACGCTTTTATTAGTTAAGACTAGAGGCCTAGTGCATGAATTCATGCACGGGTGGGGCCCCTCAGCCTGACCAGTGATCAGGGCCAATGGGGGATGTCTCACCCTATCCTGATGGGGGCCAGCTGGCTGCAGGGAGGAACCATGGGAGGTTGGCAAACCATGGGAGGTTGGTGTTGGAGTGCATTGACCACCAGGGGGCAGCTTCTGCAGTGAGCATCTGTCCCCTCATGTTCAGTGCACATCATAGCTACCAGCTGGTCATCTAGTTGAAATGGTCACTTAGGTTTTTATATGTAGACTACAGACCCCATGCATGGATTCACAGGCATTGCCTGTGGGGATTGGCTGCTGTGGGAGTGCTGCTCATCCTGGTCAGCTGAGCAGTGCTCTCACTGTGGGAACACACTGACCACCAGGGGGGCAGCTTCTGGGTTGAGCATCTGCCACCTGGTGGTCAGTGTGCATCATAGCGACTGGTCGACCAGTTGTTCTGGTCATTCTGCTATTCAGTCCCTCGGCCTTTATCATATAGGATATGCAAAATCCTATGCAAAACATGTTGCGCAATCATAATTGTGTTTTTTCTCTTTCTGTTTTGTGATATGTCATTTTTTGCTTATGCATTTTTAAAAATTTTATGTTATTGATGAGACCCTTATTTAGCATCATGATTTTCTCCTGGTGATCTTTCTTTGATATACCTGATTTTTTTATGCTGGCTTTTGTTGGCTTCAAACTGCTTGTGTTCATCTCTTCCTAACTCACAATCAGTGACATCATGTTGTCTGACTGCAATCAGCCATGATAAGAATAATTACAGAATGAAACTGTTATGTGCTACAAAGCCAGGCTGTTAGAAAAAGAGAGAAAGAGACTTTTTAAAAATGCATTTAAGATCATACCATTTCCATTTACAATTAGAAAAACTTTTCTAGTAATAGGTCCTACCTTAACTCCTCATTTACTTCTTATATTAGTATAGATACTTTATATCTATAGATATAGATATTCAGATATAGATGTAGGTAGAAATATAGGTTCTAGTATAGTATAGCTGGTCAAGAATCAGCTTTCTCATGTTGAGTGATTAAATGGTATTTCTTTTACACTTTTCTTTGTTCTTCTGGGAGGTGTGCATTGTTAAAAGTGTAATGCTGGCTTTTGCTCATTTTATGCAAAGCAAAAATTATATTTCTGGATAATTTTTTTCTATTTTCATCTAATGTAATCATAATGCATTTGAATTTATGATTTTCACATTACTCTTTTATTTGATATATCTGTTTTAGATATCCTCTCTCTTGTCTTCCACTTTAATTAAATACATATTTTAAAATTCAATTATCCCTCTATTACCTTATTAATCATACATAATTATTATTGTTTTATTATTCTTTTCTGTGCTGTATGCAGAAATCACTTCTTATTTTCTTTGTAGCCATTTGAGGTATGCAATTCAGTGGAATTTAGGACACATATCACCAGTATCTCATTTTATGACTCATAAAAAAAACTCTACAAAATATCAATATTTTGATAAATATGAATATTTTTCAAATGTGAGAAAAATGAGAATAAAGATATCTATGAACCAACATGGAGAAATATTGCTAAATGAAAAAAAGCAATGTATAAAAGAACATTTATAGCATGCGTCTTTTTATGTAAAAATGAAGGAGAATGAAATGTACATGTGTCTGCCCATTTGAACAGAAGGAAGCGCAGGAAGAATTAATCAGAAACTGATATGTATTCTCTAGTTGGCTTTTCCGAGATCATTTAGAATCTTTGTTTACCTACAGGAGGTGGGGTAGAAGAGATGGGGAGATGTGAAGAATTTTTTGTGTAGTTTTGACTATGCTGTATTTTGCCACTAAAAATATAAATAGGAGAGGTGGTGAATGAAGAAAAATAGATTAAAACAATACAGATGAATCTAAATTATATTTCAAATTAACATCAGATTTAGTCAAAAGGAGGAAAAATGAGTAACCTCCGCAACTCTTGAAACCAGAATTTTGTCTATATACTCTCACAACTAAAAAAAACCCACACCTCTGAACAGTTTTAAGCTGTAGAGCGCCATTAACTATGGTATGTGTTCAATCTGAAACAGCTCACCATGTATCCAAAGACTTAACAATTAAATAAACACAGAGGAAAAGATAGTGATTCTCACACTCAGGGAAAGGAGCTCTGTGCATGGAAAAGGAGAGGCCGGGAAGGTCTCTGTGCTGTCAAACTAGAATGGGAGATATCAATTCAAACTCATGGGCTTTAGAATGTATAAACAGGTTGCAATTTATCGGTTATATATGAACACCTATACTGTTCCCTCTCCCTGTTCTTTCGGCCCCACTCATGACCCACCTCTTGTGGGTAAACTTTCCTTTAGTTTCTAGTTTCTAGGTTTTTTCCTGGTGTTGCTTTTACACATATTTTCTAGTTGGCTTCTCTGACATCATTTAGAATCCATGTAAGCAATGAAGACACTGAACGGTCCAAAATAAATAAGATTAGTAATGGATTATAACTCAGAGAATAATAATCCATGTATCCGTAATGATATAAATGAATAAATAAGGAAATGAATATGGAATAAGGATAAGTTCCTTCTAATAAATGAATAGCAACATACGCCTGCCAGAATGGTTCATATCAATAAATCAACAAACAACAACTGCTGTCAAGGATGTGGAGACAAAGAAACCTTAGTGCACTGTTGCTGGAATGCAAACTGGTGCAGTCACTATGGACAACAGCATGGAGTTTCCTCAAAAAATTAAAAATGAAACTGCCTTTCAACCCAGTGATCCCTCTTCTGGAAATATATCCTAAGAATCCCAGAACACCAATCAGAAAGAATATATGCACCCCTCTGTTCATAGCAACACCATTCACATTCATTAAGATCTGAAACAGCCCACGTGCCCATCAGCAGGTGAGTGGATAAAAAAAAGCTCTGGTGCATTTACACAATGGAATATGACACGGCTGTATAACAGAAGCAACCCTTACCCTTTGCAACAGCATAGATGGACCTGGAGTGTATTATGCTAAGCAGAGTAAGCAAGTCAGAGAAAGACAAATGTCATATGATCTCACTAATGTGTGGAGTCTAATGAACAAATAAACTGAACAAAATTGAATCAGAAGCATGGATGCATAGAACAGAAGGGCAGAAACCAGAGGGGAGAAGGCTTGGAGTGAATAGATAAAGAATTTGAGAGTATTAGCTAAAGAACATACTTGCATACCTCATGGACACAAGTAATAGTGTAATGAAGGCAAAAAGGGGGGAGGAGAGGATAGTAGAGGTGGGCAAAGAGGGAGACAAAGGGGAATCTGCAATAATGTCAACATTAACAATTTTTTTTCATAAAAATAAAAGAATACAATAAAGAAAAAAATGATAGAATTAGAAAAATCACCAGTATGTCACCATATTTGCCATATAAGCATCAGGAGTAGATGTGAAATAGAGTGGCTGAGATTTTACTAAGAAAAATGTTATGTTTATAGTATCAAAATAACTACCAAATGGTACCTGTTAATTACAAACTTAAAAGAGTAACTTTAAAAAATGGTAATATTATGGTACAGAAACTGGCAGACACCACCTTAGCCAATTGATCAAGGATAAAAACACCAGTAGTTGGAAAAATTAACATCACAAGCCTTCTAATTGTATGCACTGTGGAATATTTGCTGAAAAGAAATACTGAAAACAAAGCCTGAAACATATATGTATATATTCATACACACATAGAAGGTAAACATCATAAAATGTTAACCATTAGAGAATCTGGCTGAAGCTTCTCCAGGAATTCTTAATATCATTTTCAACTTTTCTAAATCTTTGAAATCATTTCAAAATAAAAAGTTGAAAAACCTTTTCCCCAGCTGGAGCAACACCCAAGAAGAAAGGCATTTATGGCATGACTGGAATCAGGGACACTGTCCCTAGAACCCCAGTCCCTCTGGCTCTTGGACACACAGCTCCCAAAGGGCAGTCAGAAATAAGCCACAAGCTTGGGGACTTGGACTTGGTTGCCATCTCTCATTAATAATTAAGTGTCATCATTGGACTCATTTCTCTGGAGCTGGTTAAGGAAACGGAGAGTCTGTAGAAGTGCCAAGGCCCGAGATATTGCTTCTGTGTGTCTGGATGTTAGGTCTCCTGAAGAAAAGCTGGGGAGAAGGGCAACAGTCTGGAGCAGAAGGTGTCTGAACTCCCCAATGACGAGCCCAGGTGAGAGGAGCTGGAAATCTGCCCTTGGCGATGGATCTGCCTGTGCGCTAGTGGGTTCATGTGTGAGACTCTGAGTCCATGAATCTCTGTGTGTATGTGTGTGTGTCTGCATGTATTGTGGATGCTTGTGTACCTGGTATTTAATAGTTGCATGTGTAAGTGTGTATGTCTGTGTGAGTTATGTATCTGACTCAAAGTCCTGTTTTCATGCATGTAATAACAAGTTATCATTGCTTGGGACGTGGTGAGGGACTCCTGATTCATGCCCATCATCGTAAACACTGGCATCACAGCTGAGTATTGGTAGTGAGATTCTTTTCTCTGCTGCTGGACAAGAAGATGCTCGACCTCACCAGGAACCAAGGTCAGCTCAGAGAGGGCTCACATCTCTGCTTAGCAGCATGTACTGGTGCATATGGGAGCTGTGCTGTGAGTGACACACTCATGTGTGAGAGCTGGAGGCGGTGTTGTTTGGTTTTCTCTGTGTGTATGTTATCATATGTATGTGACCAGGTGATTGGATGTTGTTGCTGGTTTAAGGACTGCCTGTGACTGAACAGGCTTAACTGCACCAAGTAGACACCCATTCCTGGAAGGGGGTGGTCAGAAGGGTGGAAGCCTGCCTCTCAGTAATAGGAGGATGTGTGCTACTTGTTGTGGTGAGTATGTGGCTGGGTGTGCATGTGTGCTGTGGTGTGTGTTTCTTGTGAGATTTTTTACAAAAGTATTTTTTATTGTTTTTAGAGAGGAAGGGGGCGGGAGAGAGACATAGAAACATATGTCTCTATGTTTGATGAAACAGAATCATTGATCAGCTGCCACCTGCACACCCCCTACTACGGATTGAACCCACAGACCAGGCATGTACCCTGATCAGAATCGAACTCTGACCTCCTGGTTGATAGTTCAACACTTAACCACTGAGCAACACTGGCTGGGCTCTTGTAAAATTTTCCAATTGTTGGTGGTCTTGTATGCTTTTGATTATGTGTGTACAGTGAGTTATGTATATGTGGTGAAATGAATGTTCACCAGATGAGTTCATGAGTCAGGTGTTAGTATTTTTGTGTGTGTAAGTGGTCCATCATTGTGTGTTGTGCATGTCTCAGTGTGTTACTTATGATTTTTATGGATGTAGACAAGTGTTTTTGAGCTGAACCACATATTGACTATTCATCCCTGAGAACAAGAACGTGGTCACAGTGACTGGAATCCTCAGCTCAGTAGTGTGTGTGTGTGCGTGTGCATGTGTGTGTGTTTATAGGTATCAGAACTCAAGTATATCCTTACCTGTCTCCTCTCTGGCACCATTAGCTAGAAAGCCACACTCTAAGCAACTCCCATTTTCTTGAAACTGATCTGCTTTTCTTTTCATGTACTAGAGTGTGAGAGTTCCTCAGATTTTGCAACCTCTTCTTTACATTTTCTTTTATTTTTTAAATGTTTTTCTCCGGGGTTGTTTTTTGGTCATTATTTAAATTTTCCTTTCTTCCTCTTTACTTTTATTAAACGTTCCAGGAAAATGACCTGCAGGCATCAAACTGTGTGAGGTTATTGGGCAGAATCACCATCAAACAGTGGTGAGACCTTGGGAAAGTTACTTAACTTGGTCTTAGTTTTCCCATCTATAAATGAAAAGAATTACACTTCTATTGTGAATATTACAGAGGCTCTCAGTAAACAGTTACTGTGCAAAATAATGTATTTGAGAATTTATTGTCAGTTGGAAGGTATATAAATATAAAGGAATGAAATTACCTAGTAAGAGGTTTCAGAATTTTGGACAACTTTGAGTCCTCACAGTTCTAACATAATACATTGTGCTGGCTCCCCTAAGGAAGAAAAGGGATGTTCCTGTGTAATGGTTAAGAGCAGGGGCTCTAATCACAAATATTAGTATATATTAGACAGAATCCCATGAAGTAGCTAATACTTGGTGATTTTTATTATATAAAAACTAGTGGCCGGTGCACGGATTGTGTACCCACAGCCGAAGGTGGAATCACGCGGCTCTCTCCTGTTTCTGGGGTGTGTCACCTGAGAACTGCTGCTGCCAAGTCACCACAGCTCTGGTAGAACATCTGTCCCCTGGTGATCATTGAGCATAACATATACCAGATGGTTGGATGGTCACTTAGCCTTTTATATATATAGATGATAATACAAGTTTTGTACATTACATGTTAGATACATTAAACATGTAGATATACACACGTGTGTGTGTCCTTCTATTCTCTACTGCATTGCTGTGTGCCCGGAGAATGTGTATTATTTATGTTTCTATTTATTAAAAAGTGAAAAAGGTGAGAAAGAACACAAATTCTTAGTGCAACTGTGACAAGGTTTTAAAATCTGGGAATGTAAGTTTGATGTGTGGATTTAATAAGGAAATGTAGGTAGGTCCTTAGGCCAATATGCAAATGTTGTACTAAATGTTCAACTATATTATGAAAGATAGCTTGTGCACTATTTTGGTTTTGGAGCTATTCTGGCAGCAAGTGGTTTGAAATGGCCACCATTTGAGAGTGTCCCTGAGTTTATAGCTGTGGATCAATGACCCCAGCAGATTCACAAGATGAAGGTGAAAATGCTCCAAGAAGCCCAACTCAATCCTGGAGTCTCACGTTATTTTAAGGCACTAACAACTGATACCAGTTTGGAGGCTCATCTTCTGTTTCTGCCGCAGTGGATTTTTAGGGTTTGGCTCTGGCCTGGTACAGAAATTATCTCAGTCCTTAGAAGAGGCCTTGGCACAGACTTGATGTTAAAAGTAATGATTGAATAAAACAAAGCACTCCTTCTTGCTACTGTGTGATGAGGTCTTGTTGATTGCTTTGGGGGCTCAGTGTTTTCCTAGAGCCAGAATGGGAGAGAGGGAAGATGCACATGTCCACAAGTGTGAGAAATTAATATGAAAGTATTTAAAAATGAATGTTTTCCCAGAGAATGACAGCATGAGATGTGATGCTTCTGGTCACCCTTCTTAGGTTCCTGAGATTCCCACACCTTTTTCATCCCCAGCAGACAGAAGAGCAGCATGAGGCCTGAGAACCAGAGCAGCGTGTCCCACTTCCTCCTCCTGGGGCTGCCCATCCCTCCAGGGCAGCAGGGCGTGTTCTTCACCCTGTTCCTGGGCATGTACCTGACCACGGTGCTGGGCAACCTGCTCATCATCCTGCTCATCAGGCTGGACTCGCGCCTGCACACGCCCATGTACTTCTTCCTCAGCCACTTGGCCTTCTCTGACCTTTCTCTTTCCTCTGTTATTGTCCCTAAGATGCTCATGAACATGCAGACTCAGCATCAATCCATTTCCTATGTGGGATGCATTTCTCAGTTGTATTTTTACATACTTTTTGTTGGTCTTGACAATTATCTCCTGGCTGTGATGGCATATGACAGGTACGTGGCCATCTGTCACCCTCTACACTGCACCACTATCATGAGGGAGGGACTGTGTGTGTTGCTGGTGGTTGGCTCCTGGATTCTCTCCTGTGCCCATGATTTGTTGCACACTCTCCTCTTGGTCCGATTATCCTTTTGTGCCAATAATATCATCACTCACTTCTTGTGTGACTTGGCTGCACTCCTGAAGCTGAGCTGCTCAGACATCTCCCTCAATGAGCTAATCATCCTCACTGAGGGAGGAATGATTTTCTTCTTCCCTTTTTGTGTAATTTTGGGCTCCTATATTCGTATAGGGACCATCATCCTGAGGGTCCCCTCCACTAAGAGACTCTTTAAAGCCTTTTCTACCTGTGGCTCCCATCTTTCTGTGGTGTTTTTATACTATGGGACAGCTGCAGGTGTTTACTTTTTCTCCTCATCATGGGATTCCAAAGACATAATTGCTTCAGTCATGTATACGGTAGTTACCCCCATGCTGAACCCCTTCATCTACAGCCTGAGGAATAGAGATATAAAACAGGCCTTAGAGATGTGTGTCAATAGGGTTAAGTTCTTTAACTGGTAATCACTAAATCCTCTTGTCGTAGTCAGGAGCACAGTGAAACAGATCTTCTATAATTATTGTATGGTTGACATCTCCATAAAATCTTAGGATATGCATTCTCTTGTCATGTACAAGTGCCATTAATATCCAACTTGGTCAAATTTGCTACTTGGTTTGTTAATAATTCCTTATTCCCTTGTTCATAATCTCATATAAGAGCTATGCAAAATTTTTTGTAAAATATGTTACATAATTATAATTGTGAGTTTGTAATTTTAGACTATATAATTGAGAATCACTGATTTATCATCATGATCCATTCTTGATGAACTTTCTAAAAAACTTATTATTGTTTGCTGTCTCACATTGGCTTCAAGCTGATTGTGCACATCTCTTCCAACTCACATTCAATAACATGATGTTGGTAGACTTCAATCAGTCATGATAAGAATAAGTACACTATGAAAATTAGCATGTGCTACAAAGCAAGACTTTATAAATGCATTTTAAAATGAGTTTAACAGCACACATCTAGCGATGAGTCCTACCTTAACATATCCTCTACTTCTGATATTAGTACATATACAATAACTAAATCTATAGATATATATACACTAGGGGCCCGGTGCACAAAAAATTGTGCACTCGGGGGGAGGTCCCTCAGCCCGGTCTGTGCCTTCTTGCAGTCTGGGACCCCTCGCGGGATGTCCACCTGCTGGCATGCCTGGCCAGCCTGGGTGAGGGGCTGATGGCTATTTGCAGGCTGGCCAAGCCCCCAGTGTGGACCCTCACCCCATAGGGGTGTGGCCAGCCTGGGTGAGAGGCTGAGGGCTGTTTTCAGGCTCCCCACAGTCCCTTCAGGGTTTGAGTCCCTACTGGGGTTCCTGGATAGCCTGGGTGTGGGGCTGAGGGCCATTTTCAGGCTTTCAGGCTGTCCACAGCTCCCATTGACCCAATGTCCCAGCAAGGCTGGCTGGAAGCAGGTTTCTGGGGTTTATTTATCTTCTGTAATTGATACATTGTTGCTTTAAGCCCAGGCCTAGGCAGGTAACGAAGCCTCCTGTTGGCTTCAGCTCTGTGGCTTCTATAATTGAAAGAATGTTGCCTTAGTAGAGGCCTAGCTGGCCTAGGCAGGCAGTTTCCTCCATTGCTCATGCAATGGAAGCCTCCTGTTTGGTTCAGCTCCATGGCTTCTATAATTGCAACTATGTTGCCATGAGCAGAGAGAGGCCCAGCCCGCCTAGGCAGACAGTTTACTCCTGGTGCAACAGAAGCCTCCTGTTTACTCCAGCTCCGTGACTGTCAGCCTCCATCTTGGGTGGGTTAATTTGCATACAGTTACTCTGATTGGCTGGTGGGCGTGGCTTAGGCATCCCAGAGAAATGGTCAATTTCAATATTACTCTTTTATTAGATTAGATATACAGGATCAGATGAAGATACGGATAGAGATATAGATACTAGTACAGCATTGGTAGTAAAAATGCCCCTTACTCATGGTTAGTGTTTACATGATATTATTTCCATAACTTTAAACTTTGCTATGTTTTTATATCTGTGAGGTGTCCATCGCTAAGAGTATAAAGTTGGATTTGCTTTTTTTTATGTAAGGCAACAATTATTATATTTGTGGAGAATTTTATCTATTGATATCCTATATAATAAAACCCTAATATGCAAAAACCAAACAGTGGAACAACCGGCTGAATGACTAGTTGCTATGATGCACACTGATCATCAGGGGCCTGACGCTCAATGCAGGAGCTGGCCCCTGGTGGTCAGTGCACTCCCACATGGCAAGTGCCACTCAGCCAGAAGCCAGACTCACGGCTGGCAAGTGCAACAAAAGAATGGAGCCTAAGCCAGCAGCTGACATCCCCCAATGTGTTCTGGACTGTGAGAGAGCGCAGGCCATGCTAAGTGACCACCCCCCTTGTGCAAGAATTTCATGCACTGGGCCTCTAGTCTAATATAATCATAATATATCTAAATTTATATTTTGCATATTACTGATTTTTTTAAAATGTATTTTTATTGATTTCAGAGAGGAAGGGGGAGAGAGAGAAAGAGAGAAAGAGAAAGAGAGAGAGAGAGAGAGAGAGAGAGAGAGAGAGAGATGATAAGATAGAATCATTGATCTCCTGCACACCCACTACTGGGGATTGAGCCACAAACCCAGGCATGTGCCCTTGACTGGAATTGAACCCTGGACCCTTCAGTCTGTAGGCTGATGCTCTATCTACTGAGCCAAGTCAGCTAGGGTGATATTACTGATTTTTATTTGATATACCTGCTTCACATTTATTGTCTCTTATCTTCCTCCCTTTTGATTAATCAATTATATATTTTTATTCCATTCCTCCTTATTTATATATTGATCATTTATTATTATTATGTTTTTGTAATTCTTTTATGTGCTATATATAGAGATTACCTCTTTTTAAAAATATATATTTTATTGATTTTTTTACAGAGAGGAAGGGAGAGGGATAGAGAGTGAGAAACACCGATGAGAGAGAGACATTGATCAGCCGCCTCCTGCACACCCACCACTGGGGATGTGTTTGCAGCCAAGGTACATACCCTTGACTGGAATCGAACCTGGGACCTTTCAGTCCGCAGGCTGATGCTCTATCCACTGAGCCAAACCGGTCAGGGCTAGATATTACCTCTTGCTTGTTCTTTTAATTATAGTTTAATATACAAAACATAAAATTTATCATGTTAGCCATTGGAGGTGTACAATTGGGTGGCTCTTAGGACACTAAACACCAATATCTCATACTAGGACCAGTAAAGAAAACTCTATGAAACATCAATGAAATTTAGTATTTTGCTACTGGGAAAAATATAAGAACAGAGATATTTATGAATCAATATGGAGAAATAAGATATATTGCTAAATTTTAAAAAGCAATGTGCCCTAGCTGGCTTGGCTCAGTGGATAGAGCGTCAGCCTATGGACTGAAGGGTCCCAGGTTTGCTTCCGGACAAAGGCACATGCTTGAGTTTCGGACTCGATCTCTAGTGGGGGGTGTGCAGGAGGCAGCTGATCAGTGATTCTCTCTCATCATTGATGTTTTTATCTCTCCTTCTTCTTTCCTCTCTGAAATCAATAAAGAAATATAATCAATGGACACAAGACACTGGGGGGTAGGGGTGCAGGGGGAAAGGTCAAGGGGAAAAAATGGAGACTTATCTAACACTCTTTGTAATGCTTTAAGCAATAAAACAAAATTTAAAAAATAAAATAAAAAATAAATAAGCAAGGTATAAAAGAGCATTTATAGCACGCGACTTGTCATGTCAAAATGAAGGGGAAGTAAGATATTCATATATATGTCCTTTTAAGCATAAAGAAACACAGGAAGTAGTTAACATCTGGAAACAGCCCAAGTGCCCATCAGTAGATGAGGAATAAAAAAACAAACTATGGTACATTTATACAATGGAATACTACTGGGTCAAAAAAAGGGAAAATCTTGCTTTTGAGACAGATTGGATGGATCTGGATATTATTATGCTAAGTGAAAAATGCTAGTCAGATAAAGACAAATACCATAGAATCTCACTTATATGTGTAATCTAATTATCAAAATAATGAAAAAAAAAAAAAGTAGAAACAGAAGCATAGGTACATAGAGTAGACCAACAGCTGCCATAGGGGAGGTGTTAAGGAGGGCTGGGTGAAAAAATGGTGAAGGTATAAAGCAAGAAAAAATGTATCAGCATATAGACATGGAAAACAGTATCGTGAGTGCCAGACGAAAAGGGTTTTTTTGGGAGGAGGTGGAAGTTAACAAAGGGAGGATCAAAGGAGAGGGAAAGAGATATGAGTTTGGGTGGTAAGTGCACAATGTGGTATGCAGGTGTTGTTTTATTTAGCTGTACGCTTGACATCTGAATGGCTTTATTAAACAACTAGAGACCCAGTGAGCGATTGAAATCACGTAAAGAGGTGCCCCACCTCCCACCTCCTGCGGCTGTAAGGAGGCGTCCTGCCTCCTACCACCTAACTCTGTGAGGAGGTACCCCACCTCCCGCCTCCTACATCTGGTTGTACGAGGAGGTCCCCATGCGGCACCTAAGAGGTGCTACATGCACCTCATGGTGACTGGTCATTTGGTCATTTTGGTCATGACACCTCTTGGCCTTTTATTATTATGACTAGGGGGCTGGTGTATGAAATTTTTGCACTGGGGGGGTGGTTCCTCAGCCTAGCCTGCCCCCTCTCACATATTGGGAGCCCTCAGGGGGTGTCTTACTGACAGATTAGGCCTCCTCCCTGCTCCCCTGGGGAGCGTGCCTAAGCCGCAGACTGGCCTCCCTTTGTGGGAGGCAACCAGGCTAATCAGGGGAAGCCACCAGCCCCATCACCCCGCTGCTGCAGCCACTGCTTGTTACCACAGCCACCAAGGTGTTTTCATCAACACGGACTCCAGTCCCTTCACCATGAAGAAATAACAACTTTATTTAGGCATTTTCAAGATGTGTCTTTCATAGGATATGACATTTCCTTCTTTCTTCTTTTTTTTTTTAATCCTCACCTGAGGATATGTTTCCATTGATTTTTAGAGAATGTGGAAGAGAAGGGAAAAACAGAGAGAAACATCAAAGTGAGAGGAACACTTTGATTGGTTGCCTCCTGCATATGCCCTGACCTGGGCCCCAGCCAGGGAGGAGCCTGCAACCTAGGTACATGCCCTTGGTCAGAACTGAACCCAGACCCTGCAGTCAGCAGGCTGAGGCATTATGAACTGAACCAAACTGGCTAGGACAGGATATGACATTTCTTAGCCCTCCAGCAGTAGATCTTCATTTTTTTTTCTCCAGGAGTGTGGTGGAAAAACCCTAGATTGCCTTTTTGGATTCTTATTACCCAAGTTACTAAGAATACTACCAGTGGTATACAGGGAGCTTAGCCAATGAGCAGTCAGAAAAGGTGTTTCCTCTGTAGTTCACTCTGATCACCGGCTCCACTCTTGCCCCTCCAATCCCAGCTCCACCCCTGCTCAGGGCTGTAATCTCTGGCCAAGGCTGCAGGCCTGGGCAGGGGACCCCCAAGCCTCTCTGATTGCCGGCTTCACAGAGCCCAGGCCTCTGCGATCACTGGCTCTGCTCCTGCCCCCTGCCATCACCAGCTCTGCCCTTGCCCCATTGGAAGCCTCTGGCCAAGGCTATAGGCCTGGGCAGGGGACCCCCAGATCCCTGCTTTGCCAGCTTCACCAGTGCCCAGACCCCTGTGATTGCAAGCTCTGCCCCTGCCCCTCTGATCACTGGCTCTGCGGAGCCCAGGCCCCTGCGATCTCCAGCCTTGCCCCTGCCAGGCCTGAGGCCTCTGACCCAGGCCTTATTGCCTGGGTAGGGCACTCTCATACCCCTCCAATCACCGGCTCTGCCCTAGCTCATTCCTGAGGCCTCTAGCGAAGGCCTCTGGCCTGGGAAGGGACCCCCATCCCCCTCTGATGGCCTGTTCCACCCCTTGGGCCCCCTGCCTCCCCCATCAGTTGCCTCGCTAACAGGCCTGACCACTTCAGTGGCGGAGCTGAGCCAGACTGGGCACCACCATCTTGTGGCCATGGAGGTGGCCATCTTTGTGACAGAGTGACACCTAATTTGCATATTACTCTTTTATCAGAGAGGATGTCAATAAATGACATTGCAATCTAGAGTAGACTGACAGCTGTTAGAGGGGAGGGGTTAGAATTATTTGTGTCTTTTGACTATGTTGTCTTTTTCCACTAAAAATAAATAGAAGAGTTGGTGAATAAAGCAAAATAGAATAAGACAATATAAGTGAACCTAATTATAATCCTATTATATACTGTAATTATACCAAAGAGGAAAATAGAATAAGTACCCTAAGTAATTATTGAACTCAGAATTTTGACTGTATACTCTCACAATAAAAAAACAAACATGCCAACAAAATTTAAAGCTGTACTTAGTGTGTCATTGATAGTGATGTGAGTCAAGATTGAAACAACTCATCATTTATTCAAAGACTTGCAAATAAGTAAACATTGAGGAAAATGGAGTCCCTCTCTCTCTAGGGAGCTATGTACATGGAATGGAAAAGGAGAGGCTGGAAAGAACTCTGTGGTGTCAAACTAGAATTGGAGATATCAGTTAGAAATCATGGGCTTTAAAATGTATAGATTGCAAGTTATAGGTCATATATCAACATCTATGCTGTTTCTATCTCCCATTCTTCTTGTCCCACTCCTTACCCACCTGCTGTGGTTAAACATTCCTTTGGCTTCTTAGTTTCTAGTTTCTGCTTCTTATGTTTCTTTTATATATATTTCCCAGTAAGCTTGTCTGAGATCATTTAGAATCCTTGTAGGCAATAAGCACAACTAAAGTTTCAAAACCAATAATAATGATAAAAGATTACAACTCAGAGAATAAGAATCCATAATGACATAAATGAATAAATTAAAAACTAATGAGAGGGGGGAACGAGCAATGTTCTTCTTATAAGAGAATACAAGTAATAAGTCTAGAAGAAATAATGGAATTATAAATATCACAATATGACAACAACATTTGCAATAATTTTCTCATATAAGAATCACCAATGGATGTCAAATATAGTAAGTTGAAATTTTAGTAAAGGAAATGTTATGTTTGTATAGTATCAAAATATCTACCCAAATGATATGTATTAATTACAGGGTTAGAATAGTAACTTAAAAAAATAGTAACTTTCCAGTAGGTAACCTGGCAGACACTACATTAGCCAATTATAGGTTAGGGCGAAAGTACAGTTAGAGAGCTGGAAAGTGTGTTGTTTGGTTTTCTCTGTGTATATGCTACCATGAAAAATCTCTCTAGATAAAACCTTAATATGCAAATAGACCGAACAGTGGAGCAAACAAACAACTGAACAACCGATCACTATGACATGCACTGATCACCAGGGGGAACATGCGAAACATGGCAGGCATCAGCAGCAGGCAGCAGAGTGCAGACATGGCAGATAGGCTGTGGCAAGGTGGTGGAGCAGGTGAGCGGGGGCGCCAGACCAAGGCGGGACGCCAGTCACTGTAATCAGGGTGAACCTCTGGTGGTTACTGACAATTCTTTGCTCCTGCACACCACGGTCCCACCTAGCGCTTGTACATGCTGCTG
>PVJC01038921.1:0-16515 GCA_004026665.1 Murina feae | reverse complement strand
TATTTAAATAATGTCAAATTCCTTCAGGTACAGGGAGCTTAATTATAATAAATTTCCCAATTTGCTGTTTTCCTCTCTATTTGTTAAGTGGAATGTATAAGTATCATTTCTGCCTTCACTAAATGAATTGAGAGATATTCATGAACCAAAAGAGGAAGCACAAGAAATTTCCTTTTTGAGCAAGACGTATATTTTACTAGTTTTTTAAAAAATATATATGTTATTGATTTTTTACAGAGGGAAAGGGAGAGGGATAGAGTCAGAAACATCGATGAGAGAGAAGCATTGATTAGCAGCCTCCTGCACACCTCCAACTGGGTATGTGTCCGCAACCAAGGTAGATGCCCTTGATTGGAATCAAACCTGGGAGCCTTGAGTCCACAGGCCGACGCTCTATCCACTGAGCCGAACCAGTTAGGGCTTTACTAGTTTTTTAAAAAATAACTGAAGTACTATACCTTGATAAATTTTCTTTCCATTCCATTTTGCTTCTATCATAATTTGCCTGACTTGTGTTGTTGTTTTGAAAACCCTGACCTGAGGATATTATTTCACATTGATTTTTAGAGAGGAGAAGGGACAGAGGAAGGGGAATGGGGAGAGAGGCAAAAAAGAAACTCTAAAGTGAGAGATATACTCATCCATTGGATAGCAGGATGGGAAATTGCAACTCAGGTACCTGCCCTTGACTGGGCATAGAACCCATGATCCCTCCGTGTGCAGACCAGTGCTCTAACCACTGAGAAAAAGGCCCAGGGTCGTCTTTGTTTGAATGAGAAAAAGGACAACTTAAGAAAATTCTCTCTTGAATATAACCTATCTCTCAGGCCTTACATTATTTTTATAACTTGTAGAGAAATAAAAATACAGAATTACATACAGAAAATGCCTGACCTTTGATGTTTAATTCTGCTTCATAAACACTATTTCTATGATAATTTTCAAATGTCATTAAAAATCCATTAAACTCATATACAGTTTGATTCCAAGGTTGATAGATACATATGATAAAGTCAGGTAAGCGAAAAGTTTTAAAAATCTTACTATTTTCTCAGTATCTCTAGTCAAATTTACTAGCAAGGCTTGAAATACTGAACTGTCTTGATTGTAGAATTTTAAAATTTAGTAACTTAGAAACATTCTGTCAAAAAATCAAATCTTTTACTAGTATATGTTTATGTCAATCTATTTATTTGTCCACAGAGAGACTAAGAAGGGGACAAGGAATAATTAAGGGAAATATAATAAAAAACAGGGTGGAAGACAATTTGACAGAATTCAAGGTTCGGGTTTTTTAAGATGGCGAAAATTGTAACCACGCCAAGAAGTAGGCACATGACTCATGGCATGAATAACAGTACTGGAAAAGAATGAGCATGGACAGTGATAGAGCGTCAGCCTGCGGACCGAAGGGTCCCGGGTTCCGATCCAGTCAAGGACAATGCCTGGGTTGTGGGCTCGATTCCCAGTGGCAGGTAGGCAAGAGGCAGCCAATCAATGATTCTTTCTCATCATTGATGTTCCCATCTCCCTCCCTCTTCCTTCCTCTCTCTATATACAATGAAAAAATATATAATGAAAAAAATATAATGAAATATATAATAAAATATATTATAAAAATATATAATGAAAAAAAGAATATACTTTAAAAAAGGAAAGAATGAGCATGGGATAAGTTATGAGAAAAGAACAAGAAAAGAGAAAACCAGCATTTAGTTTAACTGTGAACCTAACGCACAAATATTTTGGAATGCAGCAACTCCTGTAAAATGTACTAGCCCAATGATGATGATGAACCAGTCTGACTAGGAGTCACCTGAAGAGATTTTTAAAAAATGTATTTTTATTGATTTTAGAGATAGAGACAGGAAAAGAAATAGTGAATCATTGAATGGCTGTCTCCTGCATGATCTCTACTGGGGATCGAACCCAGGCATGTGCCCTGACTAAGAATGGAACGGGTGACCTCTTGGTTCATGGGTTGACACTCAACTGCTGAGCAACCCTGACTAGGCACCTGGTCAGATTTATACCAACATTTGGAAAAAACAACCAATAATCGGTACAAAGGAGTAATGTGGCTCCTAGACTATTGACCAGTGATAAATCAGATTGTGCCTTTTCAATCACACTGTTAAGAGCCTGCAGCTGTGTCTTACACTGGGTCAAGGAAATAAATTAGTGTATTAAAAAACAAACCAAAAAAATCAAAACCAAAGCAAACCAAATAACAGTGGCAATCAACTATAAATCTCTGTTTCACAACGTAAGAAGAAAAATAATTCTTTGAAGTAAACTCATTTCCCTTACAAAAGGAGTATTGCAAGATTTCTCCGTGGTTTTCTACCTAATTTAAGTATCTCTCTGTCTCTTAAAAAACAAAAACAAACTCATACAAAAAAAAAAAGACTAAGAGAAACCATGATGGCAGCATAGGTAAACACCTGGAATTGCTGCTTCACTCAACCATTTCAAAATAACAATGAAATGAAAAAACAGACACCACCCAGACCCACGGGAAGGCTGGGTGAGTGGAAATTCTACAACTAGAAAGAGACTGAGACTCAGAGGAGATGCGGAGGTATAGTGCAGAGGTACAAAGGTGCGCAAAAAGGGCCCGCGGAAAGGGCTGGCAACTGAGGAATTGGGTGTCTTTTTCAATCCAGAGGGAGGCAAAAGCTCCCTATGGCTCTGAACTCCAATTCTGGGTGAGTTTCTGGGGACCCAGACTCATAGGGGAGAAGTTGGACTGTCTGGCACCGGGAGGAACTCCAGAGCGGCTTTCTCTCAGTGGTGCGGAGGGATACTGAGGCCTGGTGCCTCTTAGGGCAGGGCTGAGGTTTAGGCATAGCTGTTTGCTCCGCCCTGTTGATTCTCTGAGACCAAGCTCCAACCAAGCCGGGTGCAAGACTTTTGCATATAAAAGGCTGGGTAGCCTTAGGCAGAAGCTAAAATAGCATCTCCTTAGAGATCCAAGAATCAGTGTATCCAGTGGTCAGAGCAGGACGGTCCAAATCACAACTCCTCAGATCCATAAGGGACACACTCAGGGGGCAGACTCAGTGAGCACCAAAGCCCCACTGAAACAACTCTTGCCCCATAAAGGTGTCTCTAGCACAGTTCTCCCACCATAGAAGCAGAGAAGCAGCCCAAATGCAGAGACAAAGAAACAGGTCATAAATGACAGAAATGGAGGAAAACAAATGACTTAATATAGAGTTCAAAACCAGAGTTATAAGATTTTTCAAGAATTTTCTAGAGATCGCTGATAAATTTATATGAGACCCTCATGGATATGAAAAAGGACCAGCAAAGAATTACAATACACTGACTTAAATAAAGAATATACAGAGATCCAACAGCAGACTAGAGGATTGCAAGAATCAAGTCAAAGATCTGAAATATGAAGAAGCAAAAAACACCCAACCAGAAAAGCAAAAAGAAAAAAGAATCCCAAAATATGAAGATAGTGTAAGGAGCCTCTGGGACAACTTCAAGCATACCAACACCAGAATTATAGGGGTGCCAGAAGAAGAGAGGGAGCAAGATATAGAAAACCTATTTGAAGAAATAATGACAGAAAACTTCCCCTACCTGGTGAAAGAAATGGACTTACAAGTCCAGGAAGCACAGGGAACCCCAAACAAAAGAAATTCAAGGCGGACCACACCAAGACACATCATAATTCAAATGCCAAGGGCAAAAGACATAGAGAGAATCTTAAAAGCAGCAAGAGAAAAGCAGTCAGTTACCTACAAGGGGACATCCATAAGACTTTCAGCTGATTTGTCAACAGAAACTTTGCAGGCCAGAAGGGAGTGGCAAGAAATATTCAAAGTGATGAATAACAAGAAACTACAACCAAGATTACTTTACCCAGCAAAGCTTTCATTCAGAATTGAAGGTCAGATAAAGAGCTTCACAGACAAGAAAAAGCTAAAGGAGTTCATCACCACCAAACCAATATTATATGAAATGCTGCAAGGGATCCTTTGAGAATAGGAAGAAGAAAAAGTAAAGATAAAAATTATGAACAACAAATACATATCTATCAAAAAGTGAACCTAAAAATGAAGTGAATAAAAAAAATCTGATGAACATAATAAACTGGTGAATAGAATAGAAATCAAGGGCATAGAAAGAGAGTGGACTGACAATTCTCAGGGGAAAGTGGGTGTTGGGGGTGTGGGAAGAGACTGGACAAAAATCGTACACCTATGGATGAATACAATGGGGGGAGGGGGATAAGGGCAGAGGGTGGTTGGCAACTGGGAGGAGGGGAACTATGGGGGCGAAAAAGAGGAACAACTGTAATAATATGAACAATAAAGATTTTTTAAAAAGTGGAAAAAATAAGGACTGGTTTAGTGATTTTTGAAAGCGAGGAAGGGAGAGGGGGAGAGAGACAGCTAGTGAGAGCACAACATTGATAACCTGCCTCCTGCCTAGGGATCAATCACGCAAACTGGGCATGTGTGTTGAAATAGAATAGAACCAGCAACCTCCTGGTGCACCAGATGTGGCCCAACCCACTGAGAGACACTGGTCAGGGCAAATACCTCTTGATTTTTGAATATTCATGCAACTTTATACACACTGGCATTAACAACCTATATACATTAAAAAGATGATAAATTGGAACAGTTGCCTCAAACACACAACCTGAAGTACAGATGGTAAAAAAAGAAACATTAAGGCCCTGGCTAGTGTTACTCTGCTGAGCGTCGTCCCATGCATTTTGATTCTTCATCAAGTCACATGCCCAGGTCCCCAGTACGGGGTGTGCAGAAGCCAGCCAATCAATATTTGTCTATCTCCCTTTCTTTCTCCAAAAATCAATGAAAACATATTTTTCAAATGTGCATCATTTAAAAAAAAATTTTAAGTTGCCTAACTTTCTAACCACCAGATTGATCGCACAGAATTGTTGCTTTGAATATTCAGATAACTTACCTCCTAGCAAGCACATCTTAATTAAATATCTAATTCATGAGTTAACAAAATATATGTTGAAGTCTAATTCTTCAATTCTTTTGCAAGCACAGTACTTCAATAATAACTTAAATTAAAACTATCGGTTAATATCTTGTGGAACAGAACATACAAAATGATGTTACAAGCCGAATATAAGGCCTCAGCGTAAGCATACAGCAATGTAGCTTATAGAATCAGAAGCGAGCAAGGTACGCACCACAGTGCTTCCATTATTCATGTTGTGAATGTCCCTGTGGGCATGGGTACAGAAGTCTACGCAGGCAGTGACCCCAGAGAAAGGACGACCTTCTTTGTTGCCAAGCCGACATTCTCGGGCAATATGTTCAAATTGTATCTAAAAAACAAACAAAAAAAAGAATGCCACAGTATAGCAGACAGAAAGAATCAATTTCAGTAAAGAGTAAAAATGAATTCCTGACAAAGTTCTTTAATTACAGTTTGTAATTTCAGAGCTATCCTAAATGACAGTATTTCTATACTGAATGTGTCGTCTAGTGACATTCAGGAAAAAGAGGTTGAGGATACATGGGTAAAATGATAATTACTATGACTGAAATCAGTGTGTCCACACTAATGACTGCTTATTATTTATTTAAGTAGCCAAGTCATGGCATTAGAAAGAAAAATAGAGTGCCTTTATCATGTATGCAATTTTCAATGTGTATAAAACTAAATATACATACATTCATGAAGTATAGAAAGTACATTTATAAAAGTAAAGGAAGAGCTGAAATTGGAGAGCATGTTATTCATAATACAAATGAAATGAAGATTTAAAAACTATGGACTGATGCTTCTTTAAAATAATATTTACACTTATTTTCTGTTCTGATACAAGATTTATAAATATTTTCTTCCATTTTGTGGTTGTCTTTGTTTAAACTCACCCCCTGCTCTGCCGTGTCAATTGGCATATTTCTGATATGTAACCTGTAAGTTTAAGGTGTATAGTGTGATGATGGGATACATGCATGTATTTCAAAGTGATTGCCACTGTAAGTTTCGTTAGCATTCCAATCCCTTCACATACTAAAAATGATTTTGTGTTTGGAGTGGTAACATTGAAGATCTCTTAACAACTTCGTAAGTATATAATATAGTATTGGTTAATTCACATATGCATTCAGTTTTTATGTATCATATAGCTGTGAGTTTGTACCCCTTGACCAACACCTCACCATCTCCCCTCACCCTATTTTCTTGATGTCCTTTGAAGCACAACATTTATAAATTTTAATAGTCTACTTTCTCTTAATTATATATTGCAATTGGCTATTTCTCGGGTATCCAAATGCAACAATTTTGTATACTGATCTATTACACAGAAACCTTGCTGCAGTCACTTATTAGCTCTTTTGTTTAAATGTTTTATTTATTTTTAATTAATTAAATTAATTAATTAAATTGGTCAACATGAACATGACCATAAAGGTTTCAGGTGTGGGTTTATAATAATACTTATTTCTAATTCTGTGTGTGTATATGCTTCACTATTATCACATCACTGGTAATTAAACAGTTTTATCCCTTTGATTTTAGTTTGGGTTTCTTTAACTTGCCTAATTGTCCTGACTAGAACCTACATGTTTCACACAAGTGGTGACATTTAACATTTTTATCTTGTCCAGATATTTGGCAGAAAGCTTTGTCTTTTATCATTAATTCTGTTAACTCTGAGTTTTTCATAGATATTGTTTACCAGGTTGAGGTAATTCCCTTCTATTGATAGTTTATTGAATGTTTTTATTATATAAGACTTGGATTACTCAAGTATCATATTGAGAACGAATCCTAACTCTCTGATGCTTTAATTCAATTGTCAAAATAACACTTTTAAAAAATCCTAGATAATGTTAAAGTTTCCAATAAAAAAAAGGTCAAATTGGAAAGGTTTTCTATTAACAGTAATTTTATTTATATAGAAATTTCAACCATGTTTTAATGTACTATACAAGGTCCCCAAACATACCTGGTTCTTGTAAGCAACCGGAGCATACTGTTTATAAATGGGAGCTAATTGTGTGGCCAAAGTCTGTAAATTCTCTTCAAGGTTTTTTTCCTATAGGAAAATACAGTCCATAAAGGTTATTTCACAATATCAGGTAAGGTGAGTTAAAGATTATGGAAATGATATGTAGGGTGATGCACAATTCATACTTACACTGATGAAAGAGCTACAATAGAAAATAACATGGATTGTTTATTAAGAATCTCTACAATTTAGTGATTGTTATGCTTTCATTCCATCTTATCAAACTAAAATTCTATGTTATATGTTAACTAGAAATCTAAATATTAGAGGTTAGTTACAAATTTGCTCATGTTGCTAAAAATGAGATCCATTCAATATCAGCAAGGTCGACATAAAAATTTTAATTCTTGAGTATGTCCAACAATCCTCAATTTGGCAACTGTACCAAATCAGGAATAACGTTTTTGATTTGCTAACAAATTGTGTTGATGCTTCCATTGGAAAATAAATAAATAAGGCCTATATCGAGATTACTCTGTTCCATTCATCTGTCTCTTAGTTATCTGTATCTGTTACTTAATGTAGCTTACTAGAATCAGGAAAGTTAGGATCCTACTTGAAAAACACTTTCTATCTATAGACACACATTAATTACCGTATTTTCTGTGGTGCATAAGACTACTTTTTAACCCAGGAAAATCTTCACAAAAGTCAGTCGTCTTATACGTGGCGGGTGTGTGTGTGTGTGTGTGTGTGTGTGTGTGTGTATGGGTGGGGGGCGCGTCGTCTTATAGGGCGGGTGCTGAAACTTCCGACTCCCGAGCCAGACTGGAAAATCTGCGGTCGCTGCGTATGGTGGGGGGAGCTCAAAAACGGCCGACACTCCATTCATTTCAATGGAGCCGGACGGAGGCTGCAAGTGTCTCTGGTCGGCTCCTTTTTGTGCTGCATACAGTCTCCATCCGGACTTTTTAACCCAGGAAAATCTTCTCAAAAGTTGAGGGTCGTCTTATAACCCCAGTCATCTTATATGCTGGAAAATACGGTATTTTCTTTATTTGGGGAAAACTTCAGAATTATTTAAACTAGAGACCTGGTGCATGACATGTGGGCACTAGAGGGGATAGGGGAACCCCTCAGTCTGGCCTGCGCCCTCTTGCAGTCCAGGACCCTAAGTGGACATTCACTGAGGGGTCCTTCAGGCTGCTACAGAGGCAGGAGCTCCTGCCACTACCACTGCGCCACCAGTCATAAGCCCAGCTTCTGGTTGAGTGGATATTCCCCAGTAGGAGTGCACTGACCACTAGGGGGCAAATCCTTACATTGAGTGACTGTCCCCTGGTGGCCAGTGCGCATCATAGTGACCGGTCGATTTGCATATTAGCCTTTTATTATATAGGATACTCATTTAAAAAGATTTTTATTGTTTTCTAACAGTTGAAATACTGGGTAGGGAGTTTCATTGCCAGTAAAATATTATTAACAACATAGTGTCACAAGTCAAACTTGTCATCTCATTACTGAGTGAAAATGGTTTTGGGGAGGAGGAAAGGAGGCAAATAAATCCTGACTTTCTAATTGTTTTATTACAATAAATGTGTTTTAAATATAAATATTTCTTTAAAATCAGATCTTTACCGGTTGGGGCTCAAGCTCACATCTCTCTATTCTTCTCACCCTATATCTATCTCGAGAACCGTACTATCCACATCCATGACCTGTTACCACCAGAACAGGAGATTACTCAGTCTCCTACCAACCCGGCACTATTTCAGCATACCCTTTGGTCAAGGAATAGAACCACCATTCAATTTTATTTTTATTGATTTCAGGGAGGAAAGGAGAGGGAGAGGGAGAGAGTCAAAAGATCAACTATGAGAAGGAATAATCGATTGGCCACCCATTGGGGATAGAGCCCACAGTCTGGGCATATTCCCTTAACCAGAATTGAATCGGGACCCTTTAATCTGCAGGCTGTCACCCTATCTACTGGGCCAAACCAGCCAGGGCCACACTCTAATTTTAAAAATCTCACCAGACCAACCATTGCTCACCATTTCCTCTATCACAATCATAATTCAAGCTACTCTATCATTTTGTTGAACCTACTGCAGGCCATTATTCAAAGGGTAGCTATAGAGAGTTCTTTAAATTGCAAATGTAGTTGTATCGCTCTCTTTCCTAAAACCTTTCAATTATCTTCCAAAATCTTGGAAGTGGCTTAGAAGGACATTATATGCACCTCACTTTCCTTTGCCTGCTGAGATTCATACTGGCCTTCACTCAGTTCCGGGAATGAGCACTACTTCTTCCTGAATTATAAGCTCTATATAAATGTTACTAATTATCAATAATAACCATCAGCAAAAACTGAGCTCACATTTATTAATTATATAGCAGTATTATTGTGATAGAATAGAAATTTGAGTCATGCCAATATTAATATATTTACAAGCTAACAGTTTCATCATATAATGTTTGGAAAGAAAATTCAATTGGTTAATTTTAAGGGACAACTGACATCACATTATTAATTTGTAAGCAGGCATTTTCCCGCCACTGTGTGGTAGCGTTCGAAACACTTTTCTTTGTGCAGGGGTACATTACAAAACTTGCACATGTACCGCGTTTCACTGCGTAGTTTATGAGCGGCACACATACCACAATGATGTAAAGCATTTTTATTTTTGACGGTTCCAACTAGAGGTTCCAATGTATGTTTCCTCATGTCCAATGACAGTCTCCCTGGTGGATCCCATTTTACTCATTACCCGCAAAAAACCGTGTTTAGTTGTCTCTTGAATCTTTTCCTTGTTTTATTGCAATAGGTGGGTAATATAGAAAATGCTAAATAAATGATCTCTTTCAAGAGATTATTATTCATTCAATTCCTAGCTTGTTTGATTTCAGAGAGGGAGAAGGATAGAGACCTAGAAACATCAATGAAGAGAAAGAATCATTGATTTGCTGCCTCCCGCATTCCCAAAGGTAAGGATTGAGCCCATAATCAAGGAATGTGCCCTTACTGGGAATCAAACTATGAACTGTTGCTCAACCTACACGCAAATATTAAGCCTTTTTGAAAAATGTTCTAGTCATTGTATTACAGATGTAATAGGATTAATTCCTTCTGTTTTCTTTTCCATTTACCTGTATCGTAATAATTTTGTGTCAATTGCCTTTGCTAATTTATGGATGGTTCGCTTTTTAACACACCCACCCCAAATAATTCAAAGCTATAAATTCTATTTTTATTCATCTAAAAAAAAAAAAAAAGTAAAACATGCAAATACGTTTTACTGACATCTAGAGCAGTGTTTTCCAAGCTATGGGTACAGCCAATTAGTGGACCATCAAATCACTTTAGTAGATCACGCCTAGCATTTAAAAAATAAATGAAATTAAAAAAAAATCTTACTTCATCGTAGAGATACTTAGAAAAAACTGTATTGGATATTAGGTTTTAATTTTTAAAATATTTTTCATTGTTAGCTATAATAAGGTTAAGTCTTTTTTTTCTAGTAGTTTTAATTATTTACTTCTATATATTTGTATAGTGGTTTGTGATATAATTTTTTTTTTTACTCTTAGAGCTCAAAGCTTGAAAAACACTGATCTTAGAGTTAATCAGTATCTAATCCATTCCCACTCCAAACAAAGCATAAACCATCACCACACTTAGCTGTTACAGGTGCCCCACCCCTCCCTCTGACTGCGCCCACTTGAGTTGTTAAGAGAATGGAATTATACTTAGAGCTTGTTATTTTCTAACGTAAAAAGGTTAAATACTCAACTTATTTAAACTTAACGATAAGGTTGAGTGATTTCTTTGCTCACCATGGCCTCGTGTCCCGGACAGATTGCTTCCGGTCTCACATATCTTCTTTCTGGAATACGTCCTTTAGTAATTCTTTCATAGTAGGTCTGTGGGCAGTAAACTTTCTGAGTCTGTGAAATGGCTTCCTACTGTGGCTTGGTATAAAATACTAGATGTTCTTTCAATAACAGTTATCTCCGGGGTTAGGGGAGAAGGAGGAGGGAGGCAAGAACAACTGGAATCTGACTTGATAGATTTACCTAATTTATAATTATGATGTATTTCCATCAGTGTACAAATTTTTACTGTTTTCTCACTACTTTTAATACTTAATATTTTTACTCTTGAAAAACATTTAAAAGAAATGTTCGGTGTATAATTCAAAATTTAAAAGGGCACTTACATGTAAGGGAGAACTTGGATCAATTCTGAATCTTCTAGGGCTTAGGCTTCTACCAAATTTGCAGCCATTAAAATACATACTCCATGAACAGCCAAAGGAGAAGGAAGCTCCACAAGTCTCGGGATCAATTCCTTGACATGTACAGGTACGACTGTAAGATGGTAATTGCAAGGCAATGAGTGATAAAGCAGGACAATACTTCAGATAGGTGCATTGAACTTTAAAAGTACACATGGCTAATAAACTGATTTTAACACATCTTTCATTATTATATCTAACTACTGTTAATAACACAATGCTAACTGTATGTGAATATAATTAAACTAAACTAGAGGCCCAGTGGACAACATTCATGCACTGGAGGGGTGGTGGCGGAGGGTGGCGGCAGGCCAGGAGGTGTAAGGGGTGTCCCTTCAGCTTGCAATGCATCCTTTCGCAGGCCAGGACCCCTTGGGGGGAACGGACGTAAGCCAGTAGTTAGACATAGCATAGGGGCTCTTAGCACTGCCGCAGATGCGGGAGAGGCTCCTGCCACTGGCTCATCAGCCATGAGCCTGACTCATCAGTCATGAGCCTGACTTCTGGCAGAGGAGCGCTCCCCCTATGCGAGCTCACTGACCGCGAGTGGGCAGCTCCTGTGTTAAGTCTCTGCCCCCTGGTGGTTAGTGCATGTCATAAGCAACTGATCATTCCGCTGTTCAGTCGATTTGCACATTAGCCTTTTATAATATAGAATTTTAAAATATTAAATAAAATTTTAAAATAAAATGCTCAAGATAGCAAATCCAAATAAACTGTAATGAACTATACAGATCTAAAACATTCATAACCTGTGTGATTTTCAGATAGTCTGAGAATGGAATATAAAGGGCCTGGTTTTACAACCCAAGTCTGATCCCTATTAGAAATGAAAACTATAGCATTTCATGACCGCTTTGGACTTCACCTCCTCCATCTATAAAACACATCAATATAATTCTCTGAGGCCTGAAAATAATAGTATATATTGTATGTGAAGTCACCCAGAGCTTCCAAAGAATAAACAGTTGACATCTCTGAAATGGAATAAATAAGTCCTAATTTTATGGATGGAGTATAGTAAGCCAGTAATTCCTGAACTGAATTGAATTAGGCAAAAGCAATCAGACAAAACTCAAACTGAGCAACACTGTAGAAAATAAACTCATCCCTTTAAAAAATGTCAATGTCATGTAACATAAACAAGTGAGATTAAAGGGTTAAGCAACCAAAAGATAAAAAACAACTTAATCCACCATATCTGGGGTGAGGGGAAATTACTATGAAGATTATTATAGGGAAACAGATATTTGAATGTGAACTGTAGATTAGATCATTTTAACTGTTTAAATCAGTTAAAGTTTATGATTTTGATTATTGTACTGGGTTTATGCAAAATTAATTATTTAGGATATCTTTTTATATATTTAAAAGCCTAAACTGACTCGCACATTCGTGATACATATAAACCCCTCACTGGTGCCAATCGCACATGTGTGTGTTTTGATCTGTCATTGTCAATCAAGATTTTGGTTGACACTTCTATGACAGAGAAAGGGCCAATAGCAATATTAAAATATTTCTTCTAATTAATTTCTGTGGAATGTACACGAAACCAAGCACCCGCACGCCAGTAACTTATAAAGTATTATTTAGGGGGGAAAGGCTTAAGTGTGAAACTAGTTCACAAATAATAAAGAAAATATTTAAAAATCAGTAATAGAAATACATACGTAGACATAAATATGTGTATGTTCCTGTGAGTATAAGTGCAAATATACCAAACATTAACAGTGATGTAAACTAGATAAGGGTTCATTTAAGCATTTTTACATATTTTCTATAAAAATAATTATGGAAAAAATGCTAGATCTACAGTGGATTCTTGAAAAAATTAAATAATATATATGATCATTTAAAGCAGTGTCTTCAAATGAAAAATTGTGTACCCACATAAAATAATTAGCAGACATTAAAAATTGTGTACAGCCCTAGTCAGTTTGACTCAGTGGATAGAACACTGGTCTGCACCAAGGAGTCCTGGGTTCAGTTACATTTAAGGGCATGTACCTTGGTTGCAGGGTCCTCCCGAACCTGCGCCTGATTAGGGCATGTGCAGGAGGCAACCGAAAGATGTGTTTCTCTCACATCAGTGTTTTTCTCTGTCTTTACTTCCCTCTCTAAAAAATATATGTAACAATAATTAAACCTCAGGTGAGGATTAACAGCAAATAAGATGTACACAAACTTGTGGCCATTAAAAAGAAAAATATAATGAAATGAAAATGTAAGCATAACTGAACACTCTGGGATATATACTAATTAATCTTGAGTGGGAATTAGAGGGAATATGTTTTTATTATATTTTGTGTAATGACATTTCTTCTCAAAAAGAGACCTATTTGAGGAAAACTACATAAAACACTCCTAAAGGACACACAAGGAAACTTGAAAAAACAAAAAAAACAAAACGATTTATGAGATAGGAAGATTAATTATCATAAAGATGTCCATTTATAATTTAATGCAATCCTATTAAAAATATAATTAGATTTATCTTAATACTACAAAGTTGATTATGAAGTATATTTGAAAGCACAACGGAAAAAAAAAAAGAATGAGAAGTCTTGAAAAACAGTAAGAATGCATATATTATAGGCCAGCCAGTGTGGTTCAATGGTTGAGTATTGAACTATGAACTAGGAGATCACTTGACCCCTTGTGTGTTGTGTAGGAGGTAGCCCATCAATGATTCTCTCTCACCATTGATGTTTCTATCTCTCCCTTCTTCTCCAAAATGAATAAAAACATATTAAATAAAGCCTATACAATTTAAGAAATTTGGTACACACTAGCTGAAAAGCTGAAACAATAATACAGATTTCAAATACAGAAGAGTATTCAATTGCAGAACTTTCGTATATAATTAAGTAACATTTCAAATCAAGGACAATAAGGAGTACTCTTTACAAAGTAGTTATGTTGGAATAAATGAAAAGGATCGAAATGGAAATGAATGTCTTCTTCCTATTATAAACCAGCATAAATTTTAAAGAGAGATTTATGTTTTTAAATATTTATGATTTCAAAAAATTCTAAAAGAAAACATGGGCTAATTATTCTATATCTAGAGAGATAGAAAAATATCATTACATACCATTCAAAATTGAGACACAAATAAGGTTGAAGATTAAAAAAAAACAGATACTCTCTCACATTGCTGAAACAAATGCCAAGTGGTACAATTCCCTGTGGAGGAAGCCTTTTCTTTATGGAAAAACCAGTCTGCTCCAGAGTCTTGAAGTGAGTGGGAGGAGATATCAAAGATAGAATCAATAAAAGACTATTCTAAGGGAGGATATCCTAAAATGGCCTTAACTCACAAGGAAATTATGTCTTTCTCTAAAGAAATGGTTACACAATAGTTAAAATCTTGTTCTCCCACATATATATACTAGAGGCCTGGTGTACAAAAATTTGTGCACTGGAGGGGTGGGGGTCCCCCCTCAGCCTGGCCTCTGCATGCTGGCAGTCTGGGGCCCCTCTGGGGATGTCCACCTGCTGGCATACCTGCCCAGCCTGGGTGAGGAGCTGATGGCTATTTGCAGACTTGCCAAGCCCCACAGGGGGACCCTCGCCCCATGGGGTGTGGCCAGTCTGGGAGAGGAGCTGAGGGCCATTGTCAGACTTCCCATAGCTAGCCCCTTCAGGGTTCGGGTCCCTACTGGGGTACCTGGCCAGCCTGGCTGAGGAGCTGTGGGCCGTTTTCAGGCTGCCCACAGCTCCGATTGACCCAATGTCCCAGCGAGGCTGGTTGGAATCAGGTTTCTGGGTTTATTTATCGTCTATAATTGAAACTTTGTTGCCTTGAGTGGAGGCCTAGGCAGGCAACAAAGCCTCCTGTTGGCTTCAGTTCCGTGGCTTCTATAATTGAAACTTTGTTCCCTTGAGCACAGGCCCAGCCAGCTGAGGAAGGCAGTTTCCTCCAAACAGAAGCCTCCTGTTTGTTCTAGCTCTGTGGCTGCCGGCCACCATCTTAGCTGGGTTAATTTGCACAGTCGCTCTGATTGGCTGGTGGATTTGGCTTGGCTATCTCAGAGTGATGGTTAATTTGCATATTACCCTTTTATTAGATTAGATATAGTTGGTAATTAATTAACAATTTAACATTATATAATACAAATCTGAACGTCAAGACAGTACAAAATAGATAGGATTACTTTTCATTGAGAGTGCATCTTCGGTCTGTGGGATGCCCATTGTACGTCCTTAGGTTTTCGGTAAGCTCCGTATACAATCTGTCTGCCATCGGAAGGGGAATGCCATCCCATATCAGGATCAGAACAATCGTCACTGCTGTTGAACAGTGGTGGCCTGTACGCTGCCGAACCAAGCAAAGAACTTTCTCTTCTTCACTGCTTCTTCTTAAAACCTGCAAAAGCAGAATGTATTCACTGATGGAACACAATAAAACAAAAGTTAAACACAACGACTATTGCTCTTAAATCTGCAGTGCATTTTATCTTTTAAAATTACTGTTTCTCAAAGAGGTACCAGAGGATCCTGTGGGGAAGAGCTTCATTTCTCTTACACAAATGCCACAACAGGATAATCTAGCTAGATGAAAATACCCAAGGATGGCTAACATTAAAAATAAACTTGAGTCATCAAATTCAGCATCTGAAGAAAGTTGTGGATGTTTTCCTTGAGTGGATGGTTGACTAAATCTAAACTAATAAAAGCGAAATAGTAAAATTAACCGTTTCTCCGAGACAGGGTAAGCCACGCCCACCAGCCAATCAGAGCAGCTGTATGCAAATTAGCCCAGCCAACATGGTGGCCGCCACTCACGGACCTGAGTAAACCGTTTAGGTAGCGTCCCTTGCAGCAGGAGCGAAAGAGATACTGTTTTCCGCCCTTGGCGGGCAGGCTCTGAAACATGTTTCAATAATGTAACAATCATAGAATCCTCAGGAGCTGAAGGGAACAGCAGCCTGGCCTGCCTTACTAAGAGTAACAAAGTCTCATTATAGACACTGCGCTGCTGCGAGGTGAAGCAGAGGAGGTTTCGTTACCTCAGCCCATCTCAGCTTAAAGGAACAGAAACCTGCGTCCAGCTAGCCTTGCTGGGACGTTGGGTCAATGGGAGCTGTGGGCAGCCTGAAAGCCCCTCACCCAGCCTGGTCAGGCAGCCAGCAGGTGGACATCCCCCGAGGGGTCCCAGACTGCGAGAGGGCACAGGCCGGGCTGAGGGACTTCCCGAGTGCACAGAGCGGCTGCAGGGCGGGACAGCGCAGGACCCAGGACCCG
>PVJC01038920.1:0-16532 GCA_004026665.1 Murina feae | reverse complement strand
CCCCTCCCCCAGTGCACAAATTTCATGCATCGGGCCTCTAGTAAAGATATAAACAGGAATAGTAAACACTAAATATAAGATAGTGGTATTACTTGGGAGAAAGAGGAGGAATGGGGTTGGAGAGAATTACACAAAGAATTTCAACTTTATTCATAGTGCTTTTGTTGTTCACGAGTGCTTATTATATTGTTTTCTACATTTTTTTGGAATACCTGAAATATTTAATAAAAATGTCAAACAAAAAAGCTGATTAAATAATTGTACATAGTGAGTCAGGGTTATATAATTTAAAAAATTGACCAGCACCCTGGCTGATTGTGGCTCAGTTGGTTGAGCGTTGTCCCATTCACTGGTTTGATTCATGGTCAGGGCATAGGTTGGGGTTGCAGGCTCAATCCCCAGCAGGGGGCATGCAGGAGCAGCCAATAGATGTTTCTCTCTCTCCCCCTTCCACTCTCTAAAATCAATAAAAACATTTTTTAAAGTTTTCTTAAAGTGGTTCTATTATTTCACCAGGAATTTAGTGTTAATGTTTTATGTATGTTGCCCATTTTCCAAAATCCACATATCATTTAATAAAGGTATTCCTACATTCTCAAAGCAAGTACACATAGAGCTAGGTGCATTTTTCTTTCTGATGTCTATTTGTGCAACAGTTACCATATGAAGAAAAACTTGATTCAGTACTATCTGCTTTGTTATCTCAAGTAACAAGCCCTTCCATTCCTACTTATCACAAATAACACATTATAAACAAAAACAACCTGAACTCCAAATTACTTAAAATATAACATGATACTCTGAGTCAGATGTTGACAACCTCCAACATGTGTGCTAAATTCTGAATAACACAGCTAGGGCAAAACACAGACCTAATTGTAAAGAAGGCAGAGTTTTATGTCTAGTGCTAATGGAGAATATGCCTTCCTACATTCCCTATTAGCCTAAACTTTATATAATCTTACTTTTCATGTAATCCCTATAAAAAATTGGCTGCTAACCAGGATAACTTATTTTTATGTACAGAGTGTCCCAAAAAAATGTACACACACACTTTGAATAATTATAAAGGCAGTGTTTCTTAAAATACACTAGAGGCCTGGTACACGAAATTCATGCGTGGGGGCTCTCTCAGCCTGGCCTGCACCCTCTCCAATCTGGGATCCCTTTTGCAATCCGGAACCACTAACTCCTAACCGCACACCTGCCTGCCTACTTGATGCCCAATTGCTCCCCTGCTAGCCTGATGGCCCTAACTGCTCTCTTCTACCTGCCTGATTCCCCCTAACTGCTCTCCCCTCCTGGCCTTATCACCCGAACTGCCTAACTGCTCCCCCTGCTAGCCTGATCCCCCTAACTGCCCTCCCTTGCCAGCCTGACTGCCTTAACTGTCTATCTGCTCTGCCCTCCTGGACTGATCCCCCTAACTGCCTTTCTGTGCTCCCCTCCTTGCCTGATTCTCCTACCTGCCTATCTGCTCTCCCCTCCTGGCCTGATCCCCTTAACTGCCTATCTGCTCTCCCTTTTTCTCCACGCCCTTCAGACCCTGGCACAGGCATGCCGAGAGCTCTCCGCCACAGCCCTGCCCCCATCCTGATTGGTCATTACGTTAACAGCATACCAGCCAATTTGCATATTCCTCTATTATTAGTATAGATTTCATTTTCAAAATTGAGCTACTGGCTGTAAAAATATGTATACATTTTTGGAGGACACTATATATATATACTAGAGGCCTGGTGCACAAAAATTTGTGCACTGGGGGAAGGGGCCCTCAGCCTGGCCTGTGCCCTCTAGCAATCTGGGACCCCTCGGGAGATGTCCACCTGCTGGCTTAGGCCCACTCCTCGGGGGATTGGGCCTAAGCTGGCAGCCAGACAACCCTCTGGAAGCCCAGGGGCCCTTGGGGGATGTCCACTTGCCAGCAGGGGGCAGGCCTAAGCTGCAGTCAGACATCCTTAGCTCTGCTGAGGAGGCGGGAGAGGCTCCCGCCACCACTGCTGTGCTGGCAGCTGGCAGCCTGGCTTGTGGCTGAGCAGAGCTCCCCCTGTGGGAGCACAATGACCAGTAGGGGGCAGCTCCTGCATTGAGCACCTGCCCCCTGGTGGTCAGTGTGTGTCATAGTGACCAGTCATTCCCAGTTGTTCTGCTATTAGGTCAATTTGGATATTACCCTTTTATTATATAGGATAGAGGCCTGGTGCATGGATGGAGGGCAGCTGGTCTGTCCTGAAGGGTGTCCCGGATCAAGGTGGGGGTCCCGCTGGGGTGCCTGGCCAGCCTGGGTGAGTGGATGATGGCTGTTTGTAGCCAGGCTGGCTGGAATTTATTTAACTTCTAAAGTTGAAACTTTGTTGCTTTAACCAGAGCCCAGGTCAGGTTGTCCCTGACAACCCAGGCTCCCAGTGCTTTCTTGAGCCCAAGGCTGGAAGAAGGTCTCTGGGGTTTATCTTCTGTAATTGAAACTTTGTTGTGGAAACTTTGTTGCCACAGCCGGCCTAGGCAGATAGGAACCTTAGTTTCCTGCATCACTGGAGCCAGCCTCCTGCTTGTTCTAGCTCCATGGCTGCCGGACACCATCTTGGCTGGGTTAATTTGCATACAGCTGCTCTGACTGGCTGAGGGCATGGCTTAGGTGTCTCGGAGTGATGGTTAATTTGCATATTACTCTTTTATTTGAAAAAAAAAATATATATATATATATTTTTTTTAGTCCTCACCCTGGACATGCTTACAGGGAGGAAAGGGGAGAAGGGGAAAGAAAGAGAAAGAGAAAGAGAAAGAGAAAGAGAAAGAGAAAGAGAAAGAGAAAGAGAAAGAGAAAGAGAAAGAGAGAGAGAGAGAGAGAGAGAGATCATTTGGACCAGCAACATTTTGGTGCACAGGACAAAGCTGTACAATTCAGCCTCTCCAGATATAGGGTGATGGCAAGAACACTATATATAAAGAAAGGTGATGGAATACAGAGTCAAATAAATAGCCAAGCACATTTCTAGTGATCCTTACAAATGAAAGAAAATGGTTTGGAAGGATTTTATGTTTTTTTAATTTTATTTATTTATTTATTTTAAATAGTTTCATTTATTTCAGAGACAAAGGGAGAGCGAGAGAGAGTTAGAAATATCAATGATGAGAATAATTGATTAGCTGCCCCCTGCATACCCGCTACTGGGGATTGAGCCTGCAACCCAGGCATGTGCCCTGATTATGACCTCTTGGTTCATAGGTCAATGCTCAACCAATGAGCATGTCAACCAGGCTGGAAGCTTTAACTATAGCTCATCATCACGCTACTTCAGAAATAACTTTTCTTTAAAGTTAATACTTACTTCAAAGAGCTAAAGTTATTTGAGATGCCTTAAGAAATCTTTAGTCTTCTAACAATTTTGTTATTTATTTGCCTAACAAACCTAACCTGCCAAGTTCCTAAGTAAAATTCTGATTATGTAGAATCTGAAAAAAGAAAAGCAAAAAGAATAAAGCTCATCTCACTCAATATTCTATTACTTAGCTGCCAAGAGCCTAGCATCTATACTGACTGATTTAGCTGAAACAACTCAATAAAGCAATCTGAGAGTAGTAATAGGAGTAGCAGCTCAGTGACTTCTTTGAAAGTGGCTGCTGTTCTATTGCATTAGTATTCTCTCTGCCAATGCTCTTGTGAAGGATTGCTAAATACCAAATCTGGGCCTATGTAGCAATACATTTTAAGACTTTTGCCAGCTAAACAGACTGAAGTTAAAAAACTGTTCTATAGTTATAGCCAGTTTGGCTCAGTGAATAGAGCCTGTGGCCCAAAGTGTCACAGGTTCGATTCTGTACCTCCTCCCCAGCCCAGGCCCTGGTCAGGGTGCATGCAGGAGGCAACCAATCGATGTGTTTTCTCTCAAATCCATGTTTCTCTCTGTCTTCCCCTCTCTCTTCCACTCTCTCTGAAAATCAATGGAAAAATATCTTCAAGTGAAGATTCATCCATGTTTCTCTCTGTCTTCCCCTCTCTTCCCCTCTCTGAAAGTCAATGGAAAAATATCTTCAAGTGAGGATTAAAACAAACAAAATAACAACTGTGCTATGAACTTTCCATTATGCCCCCAAGAATAGATGGAGGTATTTTTAAGCACTCATGAATAATTTACTAAATGTTCTGAAAACAGAGGTAGGTTCAAGGTTCTTGAAAACAAAGGAGCATATTATTGATAATGTCTACCTGTAAAGATCAGATTCCAAAAGTGTCAGCTGACGTGCAATTTCTATTGGATGAAGTGTCATGAGATCAAATGTTTCAAACTGTCCTGGTCTGCTGATATGCCATTCAATTGGTGGAGGTGGATTTTCAAAGGTAATATTATGGCTTATTCCATTTGCCTGAGCTTGTTTCTTCCTCTTGATGATCTTTGCAATTGACTCTACCCATTTTTTCATGGCTTTCCCTAGATAAAGATAAAAAACAAAAATGCCTTTTATTTGATAGATAACATAAACCTTTACATGATGTTTAATGTTTATCTAGCTTCAACAAAGACCAACTCAATGATGTCTGTTTCATCTAACCCCAATCATGCTCTCCCTTCTATCCCTGTTATTTAAAACAAATATAATATTTAAGTATATATTTATTTAAAAGTTAAAGATTTTACAAATGACAATACCATGATCACATATAAAAAATGACAATAACTTCTTAACATCATCAAATATTAGTGTTCAGTCTGGCTGGCGTGGTTCAGTGGTTGACCATCGATCTATGAACTAGGAGATTGAGGTCTGATTCCTGGTCAGGACACATGCCCAAGGTATGGGCTCAATCCCCAGTGAGGATGTACAGGAGGCAGCCAATCAATGATTCTTTTTCATCATTGATGTTTCTATTTTCCTTTCCCTCTTCCTTCCTTTCTGAAATCAAGAAAAATATATTTTAAAAATATGTGTTCAAATTTCTCTGATTATCTCATGTTTTCTTATAGTTGGTTTGAAATAGGATTTGAACGAGATCTACACATTGCACTGAGCTAGTATGTCTCAAGTCTCCTTTGATCTCTCATTTTGCTTGTAATTTATTTTTACTCTGGGTTTCCCCAAGTATGAATTTTGCCAATTCCATCCCTGTGGTATCACTGCCATGTTTTGCTGTCCCTGTATTTTCTGGAAATCAGATACATAGAGACTTGATTTGATTCAGGGTCAATTTTTGACATGAATACTTGCTAGTGTATTTTTAACAGGAGGCATAGAATGTCCAGTTACTGCTCGTTTTGTGATGTTACTAGGAATTGAGAAATGGTAATCTAATTCTACCATCCTTCTTCACTTACTAGTTATAATACTTCTATAAAAAGAAACTTTCACAAATCAGCTATTTGGTTATCCTGAGGTATGTGTATAGACAAGGACTTTAGATATTAACTATAGACATTAATATAAAATTTACTTGTTTTATTCTAATACGTGTGTGTTATAAAAGCTTTTTAGATTACATACAATCTAGTGTCTTCATTGCAATATTATTTAAATTAATTTAGTACTATAAATAATTTTAAAGTACACCTGAAAATTTTATCTTGAACATCTCAAAATTTAAACAAAGGAATCATATTCTCTATTTTAAGTAAAATTTCTCTTAAAAAACAAGTACATGAAATAAGTTAGGCTTAGTTTTAGTATTCTTAATTAACACATTATACTATCAGATAAAATATAAATGTTCTTGATTCAATAACATACATTTAATGACATACATCTGTTTAAATGTTCATGGCCTAGACTTTCATTTCATGGGCTGTGTTCTGCTACTTTAGGCAGGAAACTCCTACCTTTCAGGTGCCAAAATATACTAAAAACTTTTCCAGGGGGAAGTAAACATTACTTAAAAAGTTATTAACTTTTCAAAACTAAAGAATAAGATTTAAGAGACTAAGGAAACAGATAAAATTATACAAATATATAATTAGTTGAAGGAATGGCAACCTTGACATGAGATAAAAATAAATGGCTTTAATTTATTAAAGAGGACTTTTGACTTCTTTAAAAGAAAGATTCTACTAAAAACTTGAAAAGGCAAGGTTCTAAGACTTCAGGTGGTTCTAAGTATATACAAGCTTCTTGGAGTCTTTAAATATTATTTCAAATCTTATTTCAGTTTTTTAAAAATGAAATCTAATTTAGCTTTTAAGTTAAAAGTCACACAAATTTAAAAATAAACTCATGTGTGACATAAGATTCAATCAAACCTTTAAATAATATACCTCTTACACTTGAAATGAAGGATTCTAGTCTTTCAAGCAACTCCAAATCTCTTTCAAAGTCATAAAAATGGTGTTCAACCCAGTGCCGAAATACATTTAAGATCCTGATAAAATGGGGAAACAAACAAACAAACACATTTTAATGAAACCTAGCATTCAATTACACTTCTTTTACCTCTCTAATGCCATGGTGATAACTTTACATACAAAGGCCATAACACCTGAAGAATCTGTAATTTGTATTTAATTAATGTCTTAAGTGCTTCAACAATATGAAGACAGATCTCAGACTGTTTATTACTTTAAAATTATACTTCTTTAAAATTTTATAAGCATAAAAATGGTTCCTTAATTTCCGATTAATCTTCAACAAAAGTACATTTTCTTTATTCATATGTACAAAATTCATTCTCTGTACTTAGAAAGCTATTTTAAATGCTTATGTTAAAAAGGAATTTTATGATCTAAGTTTTTATATATTTCCCACAAAGGATGGAAAATCAACTAAGATTTAATATATTTGGTTCAAATTTCTAAGTAATTTACAGATGTGTCCACATTCTTTTTTTTTTTCCAAAAGAAAAAATATTTCTGACAGAGCTATTTTGTTTTGCAGTATCACAAAAATATTTCTTATATCTGTCCAATAGAGATTTAATCAATCTATACAAATATAACATTGCACTCTTAGAGATACAGTAAATTAATTAGATTAGCATTTTCCCTTATTTCAGTGGGTGACTATTTCTATATTTTTATTCAATTAATTAGAGTGACATTGGTTAATAAAATTATATAGGTTTTAGGTATTCAATTTTATATCACCTGTTATTGTATTGCGTGTTCACCACCCTAAGTTAAGTCTCCCTCCATCACCATTTATCCTTCCGTTGCACTCTTTTATCTCTCCTCAACCCATTTTCCCTCTGTTAATCACCATACTGTTGTCAGTTTATGAGGATGGGTTTTTGTTGTTTTTTTTTCTTCTTAATCCCTTCACCTTTTTCATCCAACCCACCTATTCCCTCCCCTATGACAGCTGAGTCTGTTTCTATTTTGTTGTTAGTTTATTTTGTTCTTTAGATTCTATATATAAATGAAATTATATGGTATCTGTCTTGCTCTGACTGGCTTTTTTCACTTAGCATAATACTCTCCAGGTTCATCCATGCTGTTGCAAAAGGAAAGATTTGCTTCTTTTTTACAGTAAAGCAGTATATTCCATTGTATAAATGTACCACAGATTTTTTATCCACTCATCTACTGATGGACACTTGGGCTGCTTTTAATTTTGGTTACCATAAATAGCACTGCATGCATATATTCTTTTGAATTAATGTTTCAGGTTTCTTCAGATACATTCCCAGAAGTAGAATCACTGGCTCATAAGACAGTTTCATTTTTAATTTTGTGAGGAAACTCCACACTGCTTTTCACAGTGGCTGCACCAATCTGCATTCCTCCACTAACAGAGGGTTCCCTTTTCTCCACATCCTTCCCAACACTTGTTCGTTTCTAGGTTAGCTTTCTTCTTTTCTAACTGACAGACAATAGTTTTTCTCCCAGGCTAAGAAAATTCTTTAAATTCCTAATCTCTATCATGCTATCTAAACAAAACCACCTTAAGTCATTGTGTGCCTGATTAGTTCTGTGGCTTAGAAAATATTTCAAGATATCACAAAACTGTTAGCTTCTAGTTTGCACAGAGTTAATTCAAATAACTACTTTCATTTTTTCTTCTTCCTAGTTTCTACAGTATCCAATGTAATTCAAAATTATCATGTAAGAAAAAAATCTCATAATTAGATTTCATCAAAATGAAAAATTTCTGCTCATCAAAATATATTAATAGGCAAGCCACAGATTGAAAGATGATATTTATAAAACATTTATTTGACAAAAGACTGGAATCTAATCCTACTCAATAGTTATAACAGCTCAATAGTAAAAAAATAAACAACTCAAAAAATAGGCAGAAGATTTGAATAGATTCTTCACAAATAAGTATTAATAGCCAGTAAGAGACAATATAAAGTTTTCAACATCATTAGTCATCAAATAAGAACCACAGAGAAATATCATTATACCCCTCAGTGTAGATAAGGTATAAAGGTAGTCATCATTAAATGTTAATGAGGATTTGAGGCAACTAGAACTCTAATACACTGCTAGTGAGGGTGTAATACAGTATAATCACTTTGGGAAAGATTTGGCAGTTTCTTTTAAAATTAAACATACACCTACCCTCGACTCTGCATTCCACTCTGAGTTATTAATCCAAGATACTATGTGAAAAAGTATATTCACAAAAAACTTGAAAAATAGAAGTTCATTGAAGCTTTTTTCATAATAATGAAAACTGAAAGGAACTCAGGTGTCCTTCAGTGGGAAAATTAATGAGCAAACTGTGGTACAGTCATATAATAGAATACCACCTCAGCAATAAAATAGAACATACTATTGATACATTTAAAGAAAAGTATACTCTGAATTACAACTCTCAATTAAATGATTAATGGACCAATGGAAGAATGATAAATGAATAAATGTATGATAAAATCAGGATAGCAAAACATTAAGCTCAAGGTTATTAGATATTCATAATGAGACATGAAAAAAAGGTTTGTGTGTGTGAGGGAGGAGTTGACAGTAGGCAAATACAATTTTATAAGTTTTACTTAATAGGTATCCTGGTCTGTAAGAACATCATATGCCAGATATCTGATGCAAATAACATCTATTTTAATAATTAAAATTCTTCAGGGTATTTAAGAATAACTTCACAAAGAAAAAACTTAACTGCTATGAAGTTAACAATATCTATACCTGAATTAAGAGGTAAAAACTTTTGTGTTAACTATACACTGAAAATCAAATGGCACATTAAAAAATAATATACACGCCAAACCTAAGTTGCACTGGTTGGACGTATTCCTTGCGAAACCTTTTAAGGTCTACACTAATTGGCTGTTCGCCTTTCTCTGCTGCTAATTTATCTGCTTCAGTAGGTTCTGGCTCTGGAATTTCAAATCTAAGAAGAAAAACAAAATGAGAGAAATTTTTCAATGTTTATACATAAATGAAAGGGATTTGAAATACAGCAGTAAAAATATTTTAACTAAGCAACCTTTTCTACTATTTATGTGAAAAGTACAATTACTGATAAATTTTTCTTAAAGCATTACATACTACAAAAAATTGTCCTTTGGCTATACAATACCAAGGTTTTTAGTCTTACTTCTATAAAAAAGTTTAATAACTAGTATTTATCAACATAGAAAAGATCAATGAAAAAGATTTAAGAAAAAAATCTGTAAGGAGTATAACCTCTTTAATATTCATAATATTTACTTTTTTAAATGCAACTAGATATAACTTTCCTTAAATAAATGAATATAAATCCAAAGAGAGGGTCCAAACTGAATTTTAAACAGAAAAACATACCTAAGTGGATAAAGTAAAAAGCAAAGTTAAAAAAAAAAACGGCCCACAAAAAAATAAAGCTAAAATATGTCTAACATGCATGCTTTCTTGATTTTGGACATGGAAATACAACCAAGTAAATCTTCATAGCTCATTACAGTGACTCAGTCTGATAAACTTTGTTTCATAGAAAAACATAATGATAGAGGTCAAGATAAAATTCTGGCATTAAGTTTTTAAATGTGAAACAAAAATTATTTTGGAGTCCAGATGATACACATTTAACCGTTAAAGCATTTAAAATGCCACTAATGTACTCAGTAAAAGATAAAGTCAATCCAAAACTTACTTTTAAAAATCGCAGTAAGAAAATGTTAATTTTTAGGTCTAATAATGATATTTTGATTGTTTTTTAATAAGAGTACTTATCTTTTAGAAATACAACAGGAAATATTTACAGGTGAACTATATTGTCTAGAATTTACTGCAGAAGACAGCTGTCCCTTGGTATCCCAAAGGACTGGTTCAAAGACCCCAGCAGATACAAAATCCACTGTTGCTGAAGTCCCTTAGCCCTCCATATCCTTAGATATGGAAACAGATAAGGATAATGAACCCATGGAAACAGAGGCTAATTGTAATCCTGGGATTAGGATGTTGAAATGGTAGGAAAATAGGGGACACATGAGTTGATAATTACTGCAGTTGGATGACTGATATATGAGGTTATTTTATTTTCCTGTTTACCCTTGTACACATTTTGAAATATCTCATGATATAAAGTTTGTTATAAAAGTAAAAAAGTCTCTTTTAAGGAAACATTGTTTTATTGTACAGAAAACACTTTAATTAAGATACATAGTTTTATCCTCTAAAATGGGTCTTTCTGATTACCACTATAAACATTGCTAAGCTCTGAAAAGACCTCTATTCAAAAAAGGAATTTCAGTTTAAGCCCTGTTTACAGTGAACAGAAATACTGCTAATTTTTTGCCAAATAAATTATATTAAAAAACTACTTGAGATTCCCTTACAACCAAGCTGGCAGCATAAGTAAACACTTGAACTTGCTGCCGCACACCAACACATTAAAACTACAACTAAAAGACAAAAGGAGTATCATCCAGAACCATGGGAAGGCTGGCTGAGTGGAAATTCTACAACTAGAAGGAAAGAGAAAAGCGCACTGAGTCCGGTAGGGGGTGCTGAGCTGTGGAAGTGCGGAGGTATGGAGGCGAGTGTGAAAGGGACTGGCAGCTAGGTACACTGTTGTCTTTTTCAATCAGGTGGGAGATACAAGCTCCCGACTGCTCTGAACTCCAGAAACTTTGCAGGCCAGAAGGGAGTGGCAAGAAATATTCAAAATGATGAACAGCAAAGAACCTACAGCCAAAATTACTTTACCCAGCAAAGCTATCATTCAGAACTGAAGGTCAGATAAAGAGCTTCACAGACAAAAAAAAGCTAAAGGAGTTCATCACCACCCAACCAGTATTATATGAAATGCTGAAAGGTATCCTTTGAGAAGAGAAAGAAGAAAAAGTAAAGATAAAAATTATGAACAAATACATATCAACAAGTGAATCTAAAAATCAAGTGAATATAAAATCGGATGAACAGAATAAACTGGTGAATAGAATAGAATCAGAGGCATAGAAAGGGAGTGGACTGACAATTTTCAGGGGGAAAAGGGTATTGGGGTTGCGGGAAGAGACTGGGCAATAATCGTACACCTATGGATGAGGACAATGGGGGAGGGTAAGGACAGAGGATGGGGTGAGAACTGGGAGGAGGGGAGTTATGGGGGGAAAAAAGAGGAACTGTAATAATCTGAACAATAAAGATAAATTAAAAAAAAAAAAAGAATCTTCTAGGAGAACCAAGATGGCAGCATAAGATATATACCTGAATGTGCTGCCTCCCACAATCACATTAAAACTATAACTATAAAGCTAAACAGCCTTCTTCCAGAATCAGGGGAGTGGAAGTTTTACAACTAGAAGGCAAGAGAAGGAGTGCATTGAGACTGGATAGAAGGTGCGGAGGCGCCAAGAACGGAGAGGTGTGGAGCTATGTGAAATGGTGGCGGTGGCGGCAGGGTTAGCACCTGGGTACACAGGTTGTTTCAATCAGAAGGGGAACACAAGCTCCTGGGGCTGCACTGAACTCGTTTCGGGCTGTCTGGCAACAGGTCGGAAGACGAGAGTGGCCTTCTAGCGGAGCTGTTCGTAGCAATTGCTGTGACTGTAGGGACACGGAGCTCCAAGAATTGGGGACTCATGGGCGCGGGACGCCAAAACACAGAGACGGTTGAGGGACAGCCAATGCTGTTTGCTCTGCCCTGGTGACTCTCTGAGACCCCGCCCACCCAAATTACAACCCCACCCAAGCTATGTGCCTGTCTGCCTGCAGCCTAACCCAACAACCTGCAGTTGGGACAGAGAACTCCAGAAAATTCCAAACCCCAAACAACGAGGAGAAATCTATAGATCTCGCGGTACCACCTCCTGGGTGGACTCAAAAAAAAGCTGACTTTGCACCTCCTTGGAAATACAGGAGCCAGTGTACCCAGTCACCAGATAAGGAGCCTCTGGGACAACTTCAAGCGTACCAACATCAGAATTATAGGGGTGCCAGGAGAAGAGAGCAAGGTATTAAAAACCTATTTGAAGAAATAATGACAGAAAACTGCCCCTACCTGGTGAAAGAAATAGACTTCCAAGTCCAGGAAGCGCAGAGGACTCCAAACAAAAGGAATCCAAGGAGGACCACACCAAGACACATCATAATTAAAATGCCAAGGGCAAAAGACAAAGAGAGAATCTTAAAAGCAGCAAGAGAAAAACAGTTAGTTACCTACAAGGGAGTACTCATACAACTGTCAGCTGATTTCTCAACAGAAACCATGCAGGCCAGAAGGGAGTGGCAAGAAATATTCAAAGTGATGAATAGCAAGAACCTACAACCAAGGTTACTCTACCCAGCAAAGCTATCATGTAAAATTGATTGTCAGATAAAGAGCTTCACAGACAAGAAAAAGCTAAAGGAGTTCATCACCACCAAACCAGGAGTATTTGAAATGCTGAATGGTATTTTTTAAGAAGAGGAAGAAGAAGAAAAAGGTAAAGATAAAAATTATGAACATCAAAGTGACAACAAATACATATCTATCAACAAGTGAATCTAAAAATCAAGTGAATAAAAAATCTGACAAACAGAATAAACTGGTGAACAGAATAGAATCAGGGGCATAGAAAGAGAGTGGACTGACAATTCTTGGGGGAAAGGGGTGTGGAGGGTGCAGGAAGAAACTGGACAAAAATCATACACCTATAGACGAGGACAGTGGGGGGGGGAGGGTAGAGGGTAGGGTGGGGACTGGGTGGAGGGGAACTATGGGGGGAAAAAGAGGAACAACTATAATAATCTGAACAATAACATTTATTTTAAAAATAAAAAATAATAAAAAGAATTTTTAAAAATCCTACTTGAGCAGAATTTTACAAGATATAAAACAGTTTAGCTTTTACAAAATGTAAATATAAATAAAATAAAAGTTTTTCTTACCGTTCAATCAGTAAGCTTAGCAATTCCTGTGGTTTACAAAATGAACGATATGTAGTAAGAAAAGTACGAACAAAATTGGGATCTGAAAAATTAGAGAATACAGGTTGCATGTTCAATTCATTCAGCATGTTTTGGAGGTCTTACTTCCTTTTTCCTTTTATCCCACTGTGGCTCTTTCTGCTAATCACAGTATTTCTTGAGAAATGAGGATTGTTTTCAAGATTTATGGATATACAATTTTTATGAATATTTAATTATAGTGAAGTTAATATATTTTAGAGACATTTAATTATTTATTCCTTTGGATTCTGCAGTAGTTTCAGATTTTAGAGGCTTTTTTTTTTTTTAGGCCTCAGCCTTTTGAACATTTTTGAAAAACCTTTAGCTCCTTCGGCCTAGATAATCACTTGTAATGAGTTTCACATACCTGCATACATATGATATGTTAACCTTTCAATTAACTTCACCACTGTTCCTCCTTTAATAATGGGAATTCCACTTCTACTTTGCAAGTTGTCTTCAAAAACAATGTTTTCCTCAGAGTCTTTTACCACAAAACGATAAACTTCAGGACTTGGTAATCTCAGTGGTTGCTCATTTTCTTCTTTCAATAATACTGAATCTAACATTCGATCTAGAGTGCTACGATAATGAAGAGAAATAAGTGCTGCCATCCAATTATTTTTCTCTTCAGCAGACTTAGCAGCAAATATTATGCTGTTTTCATCTTTGGATACTAATTCAAAAGCATGTTTATACTCACAAGTATCTTCTTTATCACATATTTGTATTTTTCTCATGACAAATTTTTCTTTTAATCTATATTCTGCACTACTATAACCTGGAAGGCGTGACTGGCTGTGATTGGGTTTGCAACTAATCATTAAGCCATCAAAAAGAAAAATATGCCGTTCGTGTTTAGCACCAATTCTTGTCAATGGACCTTCCATAATGAATTCATTACAACATTGTCCAATATCTTTGCCTTCCCATCCATCTATGTTTTTCTGAATTTCATTCATTTTTTTAATAGCCAGGTGCTTGCTTCTTAATTGACGATTATAAAAAGGGCAAACAGGATCCCTAAAAAAAATACCAAGACAAAGTTAGCTTATTCAATGACTAAGCAACCATAATTGCTTTAAGTATAAACTATCTCAAATCAAGTGACAAAAATACTAAATAACCAAACACTAGATTTTTGCACACAGCACTTGTTTTCTTCTACTAACTTTGCCACTACAAGCCACACTCTCATTATTGCGAAAGAGAAGTACCAGAGGCTCTATATTTCATTCCTACTGCCCATACAAATGAAAATTAAATAATCCTATTTCTTATATAAATTATACAAAATTTAACAACTATCTTTTAAAGTTTTTACACCTATCTTATCAATATTACAATGCCAATTTAAAAAGACTAGAAGATCAAATTAAAAATGTAAAACCAAAGTATAATTTCAAGAGTGCAACTATCACTATAAATAACACTTCTTGAGAAAAACAGGCATCAGATATAAGTGAAGTATGCAGAAGCATTCATATTTTCAACAGTTTGGAATTACCCAGGTCGGCGTCGAGGTGAATACTGCTTGTAAATTCGGTCCATACTACCTTGGAGATTCATGAGAGCAGTAATCGCTTGGTTCAAACATTCTCTATCTTCTTGTTCTTCACTACAAGCTTTCAATTGCTAGGAAGACCCAAAAAGAAAAACTAAACCTACATTGTTCAATTGTTTCTCTTTCTCATAATTAGAAGAAACAGCAATATTATAACTCTAAATAAAGTTTAAATGCACTTAATAAAAACCACTATGATTTTATATAATTTGTATTCTTCTGATCCCTCAAATCAGTTCTCTTTCTACATATGTGTATACAATAAAAATAAAGTCCTATTACCAAAGCAATCAGGAAAAATATAAACTGTGATAACCATTTGAGCTTTTTCTAGATATATAAAAATAGCTCAAAACATGAAGCTTAAAAATGACTTTTATTTGTTAATAACTATAGAATAGAGAAAATAAGAAACACAAATTATTTTATATCAATATCTATATATCTATATATATAAAAGCCTAAGTGACTGTTCGCTATGACATGGACTGATGCTGCCCCCTGGTGGTCAGTGCGCTCCCACAGCTGGAGCACTGTTCAACCAGATACTGGGCTCACAGTTGGTGAGCGCAGCCACAGCAGCGGCGGTGGCAGGAGGCGCAGCAAGACCAAGATGAGTGGCAGTGGAGCTGTGCCTGGCCCTGGCTGGGGCTCTCATCCCTCAGGGGTCTCAAATTATGAGAGGGCACTGGTCAGGCTGAGGAACCCCACCTGTGCACAAATCCGTGTACTGAGCCTCTAGTATATATATAAAGCCAGCGACCAAAATGCCATAATGACCAAGATGACCCGTCACTATGACGCCCACTACGGCCAGAAACTGGCCCAATCAGAGGGTGGGGCCGGCCGGCCAAACTCCTGCAGCTCCTCCCCATAGCTACCCCTGCCCCTGATCATCCCTCCCACCCCAATAGAGGGTGGGGCTGGCGACCAACCTCCTGTAGCCCCTTATCCCCAATGGGCCCCCACCACCCTAATAGGCCCATGGATCCAGCTCTACTCCCAATAGTCCCCCCACCCTGTTTGGGGGCGGGACCGGCCGGCCCACCACCCACAGCCCCTCCCCATGGCCACACTGCCCCTCACCTCAATCGGCCTCCTCACCTCAATCAGGGTTGAGGCCCGCTGGCCAATCACCCGCAGCCCCTCCCCCCAGCCAACCCAACTCTGATTAGCCCCAATTGGGGCAGGCCTACCGGCCAACGTTCTACTGTCTCCTCCTCCCGATAGGCCTGGCCCAATCTGCCCCGACTGGGGCCGAGCTGGCCAGACCGCAACTGTGCACAAATTCATGCACTGGGTCTCTAGTTCTTTATAATGGCATTCTTAAGTTTTAGAGATTATGCAAAGCTTGAATATCTTTGTTATACAACATAATTGAATTGCTAACTTTAACACTTTAAAATATATTTTGATTTTTTTCCAGAGAAGATGGGAGAGGGATAGAGAGTTGTCAACATTGATGAGAGAGAAACATTAATCAGCTGCCTCCTGCACACTCTCTATTGGATATGTGCCCACAACCAAGGTACATGCCCTTGACTGGAATTGAACCCAGACTCTTCAGTCCGCAGGCCAACGCTCTATCCACTGAACCAAACTGGTTAGGGCTAACTTTAGCACTTTAATCCATCATAAACTTTTCTTAAAACAGCACCCCACAAAGGATTCAGCTG